>VYZV01037680.1:2998-15183 GCA_013401275.1 Pandion haliaetus | reverse complement strand
AAAAAAAAAAAAAAAAAAAAAATCAGGAGAAGGCTAAGGGAACCAACATCCTTAACGAAAGCAAAAGTAATCGGATTACACCTCACAAGACCAAAAAGGTGGCTATCAAATAATTGAGTTGTGGCATGACCACAGCAGGCAGAATTCAACTGATGTGAGCAGAAGATACTAAAAAAGGCCTAGGGGTTGTCGTGGACACCAGGCTGAGCATGAGTCAGTGTATTTGCACCAGGAATACAGCAAAACTGCATAATGGGCTCCATTAGGACAGCAAATTAAAAGAAATGTGTATCTTCCTTTACTTAGCTCCAGTGGGGCCACACCTGGAATAGTGGCTCCAGCTTTGGACCTCCCTAATTCAAGGGGAGAAATTGGAGGGGATGCTGCAGAGAGCTGCCAGGATTATTACTGGCCAGGGCAAGTGACTTATGAGGAGAGTTTGAGAGAACTGGGCTTGTTTAGTCTGACAGAGAGGAGGCAGAAGAGAGATTCAGTAGCAGCCTACAGCTTTTTGAAAGGGGTAGGGGAAAAAAAGTAGTTACCCAGGGTGGGTATGGAATCCCAATCCTTGGAGATTTTTTAGACTTGCCTAAAGTCATTGCTGACTAGATGTGGTGTTGGTGATAGTCCCAGTCTGGGTGGGAAGTTCAACCAATGAACTCCAGAGGTCTCCTTCAACCAGCATTTCTAGGAAGTTGGAGCAGTAGGTATTTTGCTGCCAGTGGTTCATCTTTTTCAGGAGCCAGAGAAAGCTGTCTGGCCTGGACATCTACATTTAAGAAGAGTTCTGATTAAGGGCTAATAATCATGCAGACCACAGGACTGGTATTTATTCAAAGATTCTAAAACATCACTTTGTCACATAGCAATCATGTATTGAAAAGGTATGTTACTGCTGTGCCACAAAGTCCCACAGTAACATTACTATTGAATTGATTGTCAGGTATGGGTCAAGTCAACAGAGAAAGTGTGTGGGCTTTTAAGGACAACAGTACCCACCTAATTACTGAGAATTCCTGACCAGTTCTGTTAGGAGCACCATCTACCAATAGAATGTAAAGAGAAGACTGTATGTGTTCCTGCACAAGTTCAAAATACTGGACAATTGCAAAACACTGGTGCAGGGAATTTAGATCTGCATTGACTCAAAGTGGAAGTTTGGGAGATTAAGTAATCATAAGAGAAAGCAATGAAAAAGTCAATTGTTTATGTCTGGGAGTTTTAAAACATGATTGAAAATCTTTGTGGGATACTAATGAAACACTCTGTTAGTGATACATTTACAAGGCAAATGGACAGGAGGGGCATACAGGAGGACATCATGTAGGGTATAATGATTCCTTCAGGGCTTATGTGTGTGCAAACATATTAGGGACATGTCTAATAAAACATACACCATTAGTTAGTCATGCAGCCCAATTCAAGATCTGGCTGCTAGCTTAGAATTCAGTCCCACTCAGTGACAAACAATACATGAA
Source organism: Pandion haliaetus (assembly GCA_013401275.1). Taxonomy (NCBI): domain Eukaryota; kingdom Metazoa; phylum Chordata; class Aves; order Accipitriformes; family Pandionidae; genus Pandion; species Pandion haliaetus. Next base: position 13,705 of record VYZV01037680.1, on the reverse strand, counting down.
GAGAGTGAAAAAGTGAAGCGCAGAGCTTGAAAATGAAACCTCAAAAATGGGGGAACAATCATCTGACATAAAGCTGAGGTTTGGCTTCCTGCGTTACCTGAGGAGCTCGATGGCCTCTCAGAGATCTCTTTTCCCACAGGCACAGGTTTCAATTTGCACCAAGCTTCCAGAAACAATTCAGTAAAATATCAGAAAGCTATTAAATCCTCCGGGGCTGAACCAGGCCCCAGTTTAACTCCCACTGGGTACAGGGAGAAAGAAAGTGATAATTAAAAGAGAATATGGGAAAGCAATGGACATCTGTTTGAAAAGTTGACTGGTGTTATGAAAAGAGGTGTGTTAATGGCCAAAAAACAGATGAAGCAATACCAGTGGTAATAATGGTCTTCACCAGAAAGTACTCTTAAAGGACAGCTCTCGTCCAGAATTAAATGGAATGATTTACCTCTAATGCCAGTTGCCAATGTTAATTAGCACAGTCCTTAAAAATCTGTTCCTTGAAGAAGCCCTTTAGATGATGTAACATGCCAATGTGATTCAAAGCCCTTACTTTTTCATGCTGCAGATTTTTAAAACATCCACCCTCTGTTCAGTGCTGGCATTGCCAGGAAGAGTTGGAGCACCAGCTCATGTAGGTGAAATCTCTCTCTGGCAATTAATCAAAGGTTGGTAAGGGGTAAGGAACAGCCTTTGGAAATAATAATAATAATAACAACAACAGTAATAATAACCATTGTAGTGATGATGGTGGTGGTGATGAGTAATGTACTAAACTATAGACAAAAGTTCAAGTAATGAAACCTGCCAAAGCAATAATAAAGAAACTGAACTATAGGAACTAGTTGAGGTGGCAAAAACATCTAGGTAACAAACTACTTTGCCAGATTTAGACTTCAGGAGTGGCTTTTCAGTCTTGAACTATTTCTTCATGCAGACAACTGCTGGCTTCAGTGGAAAGTTTATGCATCTATATGGGCATGTTCCTTGCAGGTGTCTATAGATGCTGTATTTGTGTTCAGAGAAGTGATGGTAATATTTGGTAAAATTGAAGCTTTAGGGATGAGTCAGTTTTACACTACTTGTGCTACTGAACTGTGCATACAGGCAAAAATTTCTCCTACACTTTTTGAAAGTGGCAAACTAACTTCACTAAAGCCTGCACAGTAAGTGGGATGCCTCCAGGAAGCACCACACTTGCTGTGTGCACAGAAACTGTATGGTTGATCGCTACATAGTAGGAGCAGATAACCTTTTAGCTGTCTGGCAGCTTAGCCAGAACTTCAGTGGATTGCCAGGCACCTGCAAAACCTCAACACGTGAAAAATGTGACGTTCTTTCAGGTTTGATATTTGTCTCAGTGACAGAAGTGGACTTACTCATCCACACATGGGTGATTGCAGTCTATATTTGTGGTTTTGAGCCCACGACTTCTGAGCATTTTTATTATAAATTAAAACCAGGAATATTACATAACAGCCAATAACTGTAAGGCTACAAGTGCTCAGGTACTAGGAACCGATGGGTACAGAAGTACCTGCAGTGGTAGATAATAGTAGGTTTAGTTGCTGAAATCTTCTATTTCCCCAAAGATAGCCACAGGTGCAAAGAAAAGCAAGACAGATAGCCAGAAAACAGAGAACCTATTTTATGAGAAGGGACTAACTAAACCAGTTTATTTGATTAACAAGATGAAGGTAGATATGGGATATGATTGCTGCATATACAAAATATCCTTTCCCCTTCTTGCTCTTTATAATCATTACAGCAAAATACAATCCTAACACAAATAAACTGGTCATCAACCTCTTTGGAGTGGATATTATTCAGATGTGTGTTGGTTTGGGAGCAAGGTGACATAATAGCTCTCCAATAAAAAGACTAAGGAAGGGAACAGACTAGCAAGGAACTAAGGTCTCTAGGACTGAGAATACTGCAAAATCCAAGGCAGCTTTAGGGTGGAACTTGACCACTGTGACAGAAGGTCCATTTCTGAATTCTTCCAAAATATTGTTAAATTCTGAGATCTCCAAGGAATTAGCTTGTCTGGCTTGACATGTTCTGGTTCGAGGTTAAGCTAGAGCAGGGAGAGGATCTAGTTTTAAACATAATGCCAGAGAGCAGCAAATAGACTATGGGGACCTGCAGAACTTGGGTAGGCTTAGCTCTGCTATTGTGTTTTCTTCTGTCCCTTGGATGGCTGTTGGATGACCTTACTGGTCTTCTTTCCAAGCCAGTGCCACTGCAAAGTGACTTCATCGCTTTTCACAAGCTCTCCTAGTTCAGTCAGGAAATATTTTTTCCAAGTGGCAATGCTTACTATCACTGAACTTTCCAAGTGCTTCCCCTTTGCTCTCTTTTGCTTCTGCTGTCTTTTTCTCATTTTTAACATGATACCCAGAACCTCACACTTTCAGGACTTGTTTTTTCCGATAAACTTCATACAGCAGTGCCTAAAGCCTGGAAGCTCTTCAGATCTCACCAGCTGAGATTTCTCTTGGCATTATAACATCCCTTGCTGGCACATAGTCAATGAACCCTGCTAATATACCATCAATCCTGTCTGGCCCTCGAGAAAGGAGAGTGCCGGGATTTGGCCAGAATACTACTGTGTTTGGCTTATTCCCAACTGGAGTTGTTTAAAACAGTCCCCAGGCTGCTTTAACGCATGCCAAAGACAGCTTGAAAATCAGCGAGCTGACTCCCTGAGCCACTCCATTTCCTGCACCTTCTGTGCCCGACGGTCTCTGGGCACATCAGGCAACAGGGGCCAGGCAGCTCCTCTGATCCACTGCCACTGCCAAACTTCAATATCATCAAAGCTTCCCGGCATACCCATCACTCTGTCAAGTAGTTAAGCATTACTGCACACGAGTAGACCGAATTCTACAGAAACTGTGAGAGAACCTGAGTTGAAACTTTCAGATATGCAAAATGCTGCCTTTGTACCATTATGATTTAGAGTGGTGTGAAATAAAATCATATCCTCAACTCCACACATGGCTGGTGCATGTGTGTATATGGGCCACAAGCTTCCCTTTCTTCAGTGCATTAATTACTACCCAGTAATTTCTCTATTCCTGAGATAAAACAGAGGCGTGTGCATTTGCAGAAACATTGTCTCTTACCTGTTCCCTGGCTATTTTTTCAAAGATGAATTACCATGGAATCATTGGACAAATTCAGCCTGTGGAGTTTGAACCTTGTTCCTTTTTACTTTGGCGTTGTTGAGATATTTAAAAAAAACGTGCAAAACAAGTGTAAAAAGCTGTTGTTACTTTCTGTGAGCATTTTACACTCCCTGTGCACTCTCTACATGGCTGTAAGCAATGGCATAAGTCAACAAGGGGTCTTGATGAGATTTAGCAACAGAATATATTCAAAAGTCATTCATTCCCCTCCACTAAACTCATCTGATTTATTCCTTAGATCTGCTGAAATCAATATGAAAAAGCTAACTTTTAAACAGAAAATGGGTTTTTTTTCAGACACCAAGCTATCACCATGACAGTGTCCATTTTCCGTGCTCAGCTGAATCCGTACATGCCTGCTTGGCAGCTTCACCAACTTAGCATGGGAAGGGAACGTGCACTTAGCATTGCTGGGAATGTTTATTTTGAACATCATCGTAGGCTTTTTTTTGCCAAAGAACACAGGAGGGCTTGTTTTTCCTGAAATCCAACCTGCCACTCTGAACTCAGGGATTAACCTTATTTTGCCAGTGGATTTTGGCAGCTGTTGCTGGTAATTCTGTAGCTTTTGTGGTTTTGGGTTTGTTGTTTGTTTTTTGTTGGGTTTTTTTTGAGGGGTTTTGTTTGTTTTTTTTAAATAAAACCACAACAATGTCTCTCTTGGTACTGTAATTCAGGCCTGATCATATGAAAAAATCTATTTAAAGATAGCACCATAGTATGCTAGATAATAGTGCTGGAGATGTTGAGAGCTGACTAGTTCTGTGCTGTGTTCCTTGTACTCTGCAGACCCAGAGACCATAAACTCTTCAGGTCATAGACCTTGTCTTCTCCTGTTTGGTTTTTCAAATTCCATACACACCTATAATGTTAGGAATAAACAATGGCTTTTAGCAAACACCATTCAATATTAGCAAAGTTTTAAACTCAAATATCCAGCAATATACCCAAATCTGCTTCTACCAGCTGAATCACCATTAAAATATCAAATCCCTTGAATAGGCTATTTGTATTATTCATTGAAACTGCAGTAGTCTTTTTTAAAACTATTTTAAAAAATCCTTTATCAAATTCTCTTTCATTACATATCTGTGCCTTTATTATGGTGATGTCTTTTTTCTATTAGTCTTCCTTTGTTTTCCTCCTTTCATTCTTCCACCTGCAAGAAACACTCTTGAGCTCTGAGCACGGTTTACTTTTGAATCTGTGGGTAAACCATTTGCCTTGCACACACCTTCAACACAAATATACACTGAATGCTCTGGCATAATAGCACTTTCCAGAAGGACAAATAATCTAACAAACAAAAATTTAAAGAAGGTTAATCAAACACATGGGCATTTGCCTCTTAATGACCTAAGCCCTAATTCAGTGGTGGCACAACATTGTGTATTTACATACCACAACCTGCACAAAAAATAATCAAAATAATTTTACAACAAGCGGTCACCTGAAATGCAAGAGTGTCAGCATCGGGGGGTGAGTGCAATACTTCAGAGCCAATTGCTAAACAAAATAATGAAAAGAAATGTCAACAGAAAACTATTTCTCTTGTTTGCAGTGAGTGAGCAGCACAGAATAAATTTTTAAGCCAGATCATAAGTCGTCTGCTGAGACTTGACAAGCCTCCCCATCGATTTGAGCCTGTGGTCCTGAAAAGTTTATAACAGGCACTAGAGGACTTGTCAGGTACCATCTACTTTCTGTGATAGACAGAAGCCTAACAGGTTCTGAAAGAGACAACTAAAGATTGGAGATTAGTCTGAGAGGAGTCTTGAACTGGCTATACATCTGCATATATATTACTCTCCTTTTGTTATCTGTGCCGTCCTGAAATTCCTCATGTTCTTATCTGGTGAGAGGAGCCACGAGTCAGGATAAGCCTGGCTGTATGCATACCTCAACAGACACAGTCAAAACAAAGGCGGGATCTGTGGGGTGAGCAAGAGGAGTAATTATGAAATCATACAAAAATACATCGCTTTCGGTACAAAGAAGTTTCCGCTCTGGGTCAGACCAGTGACTCATTATATCCAGAATGCAGTCTCTGGCAATAGCAGACACACACTGCTTTTGAGGAAAATGTAAGAAATCTCTGACAGTATAACTCCCTTTATTCCAACAGCTAATGCTTAAGCTTATCCCCTAAAGCAGAAGTTTTGTATCCAAAAAGAAGGGAGCTGTGCTCACAGCTCGGTCTTGTCCCAGTGCACATTCAGAAGGTAGCTAAAGGCATGCACCCAGCCAGGGAACCAGACTTTATACCCAGTCCCAAAGGTGTTTTTCTGGCAATGTGTTTCACAGGCTACATATGCTCCTTATACCACGTGCTCTTTGCCTCCTTTTTAGTTCACAGTTTGCTTCCTTATTTCTTTTTTATGTGATAAGATACTTTGAAATGAGTTTTACCTCCCCTGTGCCATTCATTGTTTTATGCTTGCAGCCTGTATTGTACATCTCTGAAAACATATCCTACCTAGCCTTGCCATTTCAGGACTCTCACAGTTTTCACATCCAATTCAAAAAGTTAAGATTTGCTTATACTGTGCTTTTAAATCACAAGCCAGGTGAAGTGGGTGAAAGCTTCCATGCAGCATAGGAAATAATAAGAAATCACCACTTGCAAATGATTAAACACAGCCATGCAGTGTGGAAAAGGCAATAGAGAAATGTGAGTTTGTGGGAGTCAGAGTCACACAATCTATGTCTGGCATTTGATGGATTATCTATTATGCTTATTTAAGTAAAAACAGTAAGTTGTGTTTAAGAAATCCTTCCGAAACTACTTTAACTACAGAATTGGAAGAGATAGCAAGCAAAAGCTGAAACTGTTCTGTTTTGGCAGCCATGAAGCCAGATTACTTGTAAGCAAAAGCCAACGGACAACATAAAACATGGAAAGGCAGTGATCATCTTACAAAGCTGCTGCTGTGCACAGGAATATCTTGTGTGGTCAACCACAGCCTGTACAAGCAGCGGTATCTTGAGTGCCACAGGCAGGCGTACGGGCAAGACACAACAGCACTGTGGAATACCATATTGGGAAAAATAAATGCAGGCTTCAAAGGGAATCTTGTAAGGAAGACAGAAAGAATGGTTCAGCAGAAAACCCAAATGCATACCGTCTTATTCAGCAAGGTCTTTTTAAATAAATAAAGAAATACATATATAAATAAAATGTATAGAAGGAAGCTAGACAAGATAAAGCAGGCTCTCTGTTTCAACTCTCTGTTTTATCACACACAACCTGTGCGTGAGGAAGCCAGTAACTGGAAGCTTGGACAAAGATATGGTTCCTACTATAAGAAGCAAAGTACTTCCATTTCAAATGCCTTGCGAAGACAGGCTATGAGGAAATAATCCTTGGAGGAAAGCAGGCTAAAACTGGCTTGCTTTCAAATACTGCATTTTGTGTTTTGCTTATGACTCCTAATGTTACTGCTTTGAGCAGCTGGGACCCTCCAAAGCCTTTTGGCACTGGTGTATAGCATGTCAGAGCAAGATCTCTCAACCTCCTTTCTGAGCTCCTTGCTGGGGACGTCCCACCAGCAAAGCTGGGACCCTCCCTGAGTCTCTTGCACTATCACCTCCATGATCAAAATATTTGGTGCTCACCAGTGATACAAAACCAGGATGCAAGGAGGGTCTCAATTGCTTGCATTTTGAGGAGGGACAAATGTAAAATAGGCCCTAAAAAAACCAAGCCTTATCAGAACACAGTGTTTGCTTTCTGGATGGCTACAGTGTAGTTTAAGGATGGTAGCAATGAAAGTACCATCAAGTGCCTCAGACCCAGGGTTTATTTGCTAACTACTAAGGGTTTGGACATAATGAAGTGAATGCAAGCACCTTTTAGACCAGAAATAGCACCTCTGTGCTGCCAGCTAGCCTATCACCCATGCAGACTGGGCAGTTATAATACCAGTAACACATGCTTTAGATGAGATGCATCACATGTAAGACCTAAGAATAACAACGTGTTCTCTAGATCAGATGTTCTTTCACATCAAATCAATAGTAGCTTATGTTTCATGTGACACTCATTGCAATTTCCCTCTTACTGAATTTTGATGTCCCTCCTGCACTGCACTTTTCTTACGACTAAGTCCTAAATTCCTGCCTGAATCTGTATGGTTTGGTACTTCACTTCTATAGATTTTCTGCCAGCCTTCTTTTTTTATTTTACATGATATTCATTTGATGAGTTTTCCCATGTTTTAGCCACTATATGCAAGCCAGGAAAATAAAAAACCACCTTGATCCTTTGCAATATAACAGAAACTTGAACAGGTAATAAGGAGATGTCTCCAAGTAAAAGAGAGAGGGAAAGAAGTAAAAATTCCCTTATTTATTCAGAAGCCTCTGAGCCACCCTATCCAAACAGAATTCCTGGCCAAAGCTTACAAGAAAAGGAAAGAGAGCTAAGAAATCTCACAGGGGGTTTCCAAGGTGGACAGGATTCAGGCAGTTTCCTTGGAGCTCTGGGGCTCGTATCTTTTTCTAATGGGCTGGTCAAAGCCTCTGCATGAATTGTCCCTGCCTGTTGCTGATTGTGTCCTTAGTTGATTAAATCACTTCACTGCTTCAAGTTGCCTAGGCAGTTTTATAGATGCAGCTGTCAACCCCAATAGAGGAAAGGTACCAGCACTCTCTCTTTCAAGCCAAATATTAAGTATATGCTATGGGCCCCGAGGTGCTGAAATACACACTTGAACACCGTCCTGCAGATGCTCAGCGGATGGTTGAAGAGCTCATTCCTGTGGTCAGAGCACTCTGCTGAGGCTTTATGAGCAAGTGGCAGGCAGGGTGAGGGGTGTCATCGGTGGAGGGCTCACCTCATCCATCTCCTGTGATGGTGTGTTCATTTGTCTTCAAAAAGAAAAGCAAGATCGAGTTGCAGAGGGTTCTTGCATCAGACTACTTTTTGGACTAACCTTCACTCGGGTGCACAAACAGGCTCTGTTTCTGTTGCTCCCGTTCAGACTGCAGGCAAAGACACCCATGCTAGTACCTTTTTCATAGCAGTACATATTCATGGAGAGCACTGTAGCTAAAGATTTTTCTGTGCCAAATTGACGTGGAAGAGTGTATTAGCATTTAGGGGCAGCAGACAGCTTCCAGATAGTTACTGTCACTTGTTTCACTCTGCTCAGTGAGATTCTCATACCAATGGTCTGTCTGCAGCCTCACGTTGCCCAGTTTTCCAGGAATAAGGCATTTTTCATCCTGAATTTCCCTTATCACTGCTGCTCATTCAGCTGCATAATCCCCTCCTGTTTTGCCTTGTATTCAGAACCAGCAACCGACAATCTGCAGCTGGTCCCAAACTAAGCCCTTCTCAAGTATTATCAGGATATTTCTTTTGGCAGCTTGCAGGCGTGGGGAAGGGAGAACACGTAGCTTTGCAAATGCTATGTAACACAGCATCTCACGTCCAAACACAGTGCCAGTGCTAGAGCAGTGCTCCCCACTGCTGCTCACTGGCGGCAGGAGTCAGGGAAGTTTCATGTGGTCACAAGGAATCAAATACATTAAAAAAAAAAAAAAAGTTATGTTGACAGGTATGTAGCAAGCTGGGGAAATTTAGGGTGAAATAGCTTCCTGATAACAGGAGAAAGTGCAGGAAAGATGATGCTCTGAGTGCTGGAGGGGAGTGATTCATATAAAGTGAAGCTGGAGCCTTCCGGGATTGAAAGAAGATGCCCATAGTGCATCCAACATTGCTCTTAATGAAATGTCTCAAAAGACACCGGCATAATAACCCCTTTTTTTTCTCCTCTCCCTTCCACTTGTTGAAATAAATTGTAAGAAATATCGGCAGGTTGTTACACTGATGACAACTGAGCAGTGGTCAGCTGCTTCATCTGTGGCTGTCATGCTGCAATTTGGTACCGTAGGAGTATTTTTGCCTGGTTTTGTCATGTTTTAGTAGTATATTATCAATAAAATAGGTTATCCCTATTCCACAGGGGTTGATGCATGTGAGACTTAATAAACAGACAACAGTATCTTTGGAGTAACAGATTGCCTGTAATCATATCTCTAAAAGGAAATATTAAAGTTCATGTAATTCACAAAAAATTCTTCACTGCTCAGGCCCTCCCTGATGTATGCGCTGCCAAGATTTACCTTCACATGCAGCCATTTTAAACTTCGTCCTGAGAAACCCATACTGGGCATAACTGCCAGTTTGCCAGAAAACAGATGCTGCCCTTGGACCCTATTACAGGTAGCCTTAAACCTTAGCAACACATCCTCTCTCTCATGGAGAGGTCAAAGCATGCACACAACTGTTTTGTCTCTGTCTTCCCCTGTGAATGCTGGCCAGAGAGCGATCCTGGAGCCAATAAAAATGACAGTGGAAACGTTAGATATTTTGGAAGTTATCCATAACACAAAGACCTTTTCTTGCAGTGAAGTGTCAGGAGCTTGGGCTCAGTTTTAAATCCGATCCAGAAGATAAGGGAAGATCTTCCCAGAGCAGGGTAGTACAGATCGGAGATTCAGGGACGAGGGGAAAACTGAAAAAGCTGAGACATGATTCTGGATTTTTGGTATCACTTGAATTTCACTTTCTTGCCATTTCTATCCCCTCCTGCCTGTTTTTTACAAGTTTGTGCACAAGATTTTTTGTTCTTTTCTGCTCTACCCATCTACCCTCCCTTTCAACAAGTAGAGTTAATCACTAAGTTTTACAGTTTTATGAGTTTATGACTTCCTGGCGGAGGGGAAGCTGTGCAACAGTAAATTCCACAAAAAGGCCCAAACTTGGCTAGTCTTGGTTTTCAGTTGGAAACTGGTTACCGCTTTATGAAACCTTTCCTTAGCCATCCCACATCAATCACTCCTTTTCCTACTTTCCCTGTACCCAGTTAATACAGCTCGACCTGCATACAGAGCTTCTCCGCAGCATCTGTTCCTCTCTTTATGTGTTTAATCTTTGCCTTTCCTCATTGCCCATAATTTCTAAACAAGTGTGCATTTTCCTCTATAATTACCTCCCTGGTAAATCCTTCCTCTCTTAGCACAGAAAAAGGAGAGGGCATTTTTCTCTTGGCCACTTACACGACCACAAATAATGTCTCTTACCTCTGGGAAAGTGCAAGAGCCAAGGTTTGGGAGAGGATGTTGAAGAACGTGGTTTGAGAAACAAATATAGAAGAAGGGGGTTTGTTTGGGTTTTTTTAATGTAAATGCCAATAACAGGACTAGAATGACATCTGCATCTAGGATCATCCCCTAGGTTACACAGAGCATTTTGGGAGGCAGAAACAAATATTTCCTTGTAAATTAACCAGCACTTGGTGTCCACACAGCTTCATGAATTTAATGGAAACATTTTACAGATGTTCCAAAAGAGGTTAATTAAGCATTTTATTCAAAGATTACAGAGTTCAAACAAAACACATACCAATCTTTAAACGTACACAGAACTTCGTGGAAATCGGACTTAATTTACTATATAGTTTTGTTTCTTTGCCAGACAAAAAAAAAAAAAAAAAACTGAAAATGTCAAAGC
>VYZV01037679.1:0-21242 GCA_013401275.1 Pandion haliaetus | reverse complement strand
GGCCGGCCCCGGCGGCGGCGGTTTGAGGGAGCGGCTCCGCGGTGGCGGCTGAGTCAGCCCTGAGGCGGCATGGAGCCCTTCCCGCCGCCCACGGAGGAGGATGAGGAGGACTGGCTTCGGCCGCAGCCGGGCGGCGGGGCCCTTCCGCCCGCCCCGTGTGAGCGCGGGTCCCGGGCGGGGAGCGGGGAGCGATGGCGCCGGCCGCTGAGGGGAGCGGAGGCCGCGGACGGAAGCCCGAGTCCCGCGGTGAAACCTTCCCCCGCCTCGTTCCTCTCCCTCGGGCGGCCCGCTCCGGAGCCCGGCGTCCTTCCCCGGGCAGGGGCGAGGAAGGCGGAGTAAGGCCCCGCCGGGATGGAAAGGCAGGAAAAGAAATGGGAGCTCCTTGTGGGCGCCGCGAGGAGGGGAGAGCCTCCTCTCGGCAGCCATAGCCCTGCCCGGCCTTTCCCGTCCTCTCCGTCATGCTGGTGGCGAGCGCTTTGCTTCGCCGCTGAGGGCAAGAGACCTCAGGAGGCGACAGCATCCCCAAAACAGCAAGCGAAGGGACCAGGGTTTCACCTGGACCGGCTCAACTCATCGGGGTCTGCTTCAGCCTAGAGAAATAAAAACCCCTTCTCCCCCCCCCCATCCCTTCGTGGTGTTTTTTTTTAATTACTTTCTTTTGCCTTGTTTTCATAGCGGGGTGTTGGACGGTGCTTTGCGGTCTTCATTGGCCGCCCCCGGGAAAGGCGGAGGATATCTGAGAGAGCTATCCTAGCGGAGTTAAAGACGGATTAGTTTACAGAAATAAAAAGACTTTTTGGCGTTCCGCTGTGAAAGGATATAGTATCAGCCAAGCGATGTTCTAAAATGGTTCGGTGAAAAACAAATACAACTGTACCTCCGAAAACCGAAGCGTTTAGTAGAAAGCTGAGCTGCTATGGATGACTTAGGCTCATAAGTAATCCTAGAGTTAATGCAGTGCTAGAATTAGTACAAAACCTGTAAATTTTATGTTCTTCTTGTAATATCGGTTTATTAGTGTGGATTAATTAAAAAAAAAAAAAGCGGTGACATCACATGTAAGGCGGCTTGTAATTTTTAACGTGTTCATTTACTTTCCTTGCAGCAGGCCACAGCAAGTCTGTATCGGCAAGAAGCGCAGCATGCAGAGTGATTGTGCACGTTGACTTGGACTGCTTTTATGCACAAGTAGAAATGATCCGTAATCCTGAATTACGAGACAAGCCTTTAGGTACGAGTGACTTTGCTGTTAATTTGGGGATTATGTGTATTCAGGCAGAAGAAACTAAGGCCATGAATAAACCAAGGACGTGCCTGTGTGGTGAGATTCAGGCAGGCACAGCGGAGCTGTAACCACATCCCGAGTGAGCAAGGTGCAGTCTAGACTCTGTGTAGCTGTGACTGCAACAGTAATAAATCCCCTTGAGCACAAGCACAGGCGCTTGCTGACGTGTCTGAGCAGTTCTGGGGAATTGAAGCTGGTTTATAACGTACACGGGCATAGAGAGGGCTGAGCTCCACCGATGAGCCTGAGCCTTCTGACACGGTCATGCTTAAAGTCATGCTTTTATTCCGTCCAGAAGTTAAGAATGAACACGAGGCAGTCAGTAGCGTCTACGATCAGTGGAGAAAGTACGTCATAAAATGACTATTGCATAAAGAGCACTTTCATGGGTAAGATTGCCTTAAAAGGCCCAAAATTAAGAGCGATATTACAATGGGGAAAACTATCTGTAAGGTTTTAAAATGTTCTTACCATCCAGTGTACATCAAGAGGTCTGTCCTTCTCACAGTCCCGTAAAATAAGACTGTTGTGTTGGTTGGCTTGCTTGTTCTGTCACATGGCAGTCTGATCAAAGCGTACGCTTCGCAGCCTTTGCAGTGGCATGAAAGTACTGTAGTCTTCTGTGAAGTACTGAGAAACCTAAACTTTAAAAAAAACACATTTGACCTTGATTTTCAGGTGTGCAACAGAAATACATCGTAGTTACCTCTAACTACGAAGCCAGAAAACTTGGAGTTAAGAAACTGATGTCTGTCAAGGATGCTAAAGAGAAGTGTCCTCAGCTGATACTGGTTAATGGAGAAGATCTAACCCCCTACAGGGAAATGTCGTACAAGGTTACAGGTACAAAATTAACAACTTTTCAGTAGAGGACAAACGCTGTCTGTTAAAGCTCTGTGCGCACGCGTGCAATAGTACATGACGTTGCCCTGCTCCAAAAGTTCTTGCTAGAATGAGCCTCATACCACGGCGATGATACTGCCGGTCATACAATGTCAGTATTTCATAAAATAAGCTATTAGACTTGGTTGTGGTCTGGGTCAGGCACTATAAATATATCATACCCATGTTACAGGGGATCTGTAAGCTATGTTAGGATTATGCCCACGTAGTCCTTCAGGAACAATTTTTCTTATTTAAATACTGACTGCAGTAATGCATTTCCAAATGTGAAGCAATGGAGGACAGAACGCTGAAGCCTTCGAGCAGGTGAACTTCTCCAGTATCTCTTAATTAAATGATATGCCAGCATTGTCACCGATTACTGCTTTTATCATTAGCAATGTTAGCAGGTGAAATAGTAATAACTTAAAAGTGAAAGCCCACCTAGGTGGGAAACAGATTTCCTTAGGAGAAGGTACTGCAGAGGTTAAGGACTGTCATTTCAAAAAGAACTGAAGAAAGAAAGAAGAGCTTTGGGGAGAAGAAAAGCAGATGCCAGAGGTAGCTGTGGGAGGGAAAAATATTCCCCTTCTTCATCTTTACTAAAATGAGTGCCTTGTGATTTTGGCTGGAAGAGAACAGAGTTTCTCTTCGTGCGAGCATCCTACTTGAATCCATGGGAAATCAGCTGTGGGTTGAAGCAGACCTGAAAACGTCACATTATTTAGTTGGGGGTGTATCATCCTTGGGTGTCTTTTTCTCCTAGAGTTGTTGGGAGAATTTTGTCCAATGGTGGAAAGGCTTGGGTTTGATGAAAATTTTGTGGATATCACAGAGATCGTAGAGAAAAGACTAAACCAGCTACAGCAAAGCAGATGTTCCGGAGTCTGTGTGGCTGGCCACGTGTACAACCACCAAGGTGAGTTAAACGTGTTGAAAAATACGGTCAACGTTTGTGGAGTTCCGTACAAAGTCTCTCTCTGCTTCTAAGTATTGTCCAGAGCTGAACAGCTGGAAACTTGTGTTGCTCTGTGCTTGGTGTCCATATCTGAGAGTACACGTATCACAAACGTTAATCAGCATTCCAGTGCGATTGTACAAAAAATAAATCTCTGCGGTAGATGAGCACGTACAATGATTTGGGGGAAGAGATTTTCACTGGCCTTCTTTTTTTCTTCTTTAAAGTAGCTTTACTCTAGTAAGACACAGAATTTTGTTTCGGCTTGAATGTTGTTGTCAATTGGCAAAATTGAGGGAGTTTTTAGTGAATAAAAACCAAAAAACAGAGTAAATTTTTTGCTACAGCCATTAGGTCAGGAATAGACTTACCAAGGCTGAAGTAGCTAACTGAGCTGCTTCGTGCATTGTCAAACGTGAAGGCAATAGCTATGCCATGATATTCATTTCATGCACTAGGAAGACAAGCAGTTGTTTTTTTTCCTGGACTTTGAGCTATTGCAATGGCTTCGAATATGGTTTGGAGAGGAGGGAAATGCCTGAACAGTCCTTTTCCTCATTTGGCATTTGCGTGTGAGTAATAAAAGCTTAGCTGCAAGGCAGCCCCCTAAATTGAAAATGTGTAAATCCCTACTTCGGTTACGTTGGTACAAGAACCTGTGATATTTAACACTTTTCTTTGACATCTCTTAATATGTTGTATTTTATATTTAAAATACTCCCTGAACGTTATGCTTCCTGGCCAGCACGCCCCTGGTTTTGGACAGCAGCAGTCTCCCTTTTACCAGGGTTTTTGGGAGGTAGGAGCGAAGTTAAACTTGGATACAGAAGCCACGGCAGTACCACCTGACCCGTGAGACCATACTTTCTTGTCCTGCTTTAATGCAGCGTAAAAAATTTCTAAATCTAGAGAATTAGTTAACTAGGTGACTGTTTACATACTGAACACTGCTTTCTTTTTCTTTGCAGCTATCAATTTGCTTGATACAACACACGTAAGACTCGTTATCGGATCTCAGATCGCGGAAGAGTTCAGGGAAGCCATATACGCGAGACTGGGCCTCACAGGCTGTGCGGGAGTGGCCTCTAACAAATTACTGTCTAAACTAGTATCTGGGACCTTTAAACCAAATCAGCAAACGGTTCTTCTGCCTGAAAGCTGTCCAATTCTACTACACAACCTTGATCGCATCCAAAAAGTGCCTGGTAAGTAGGGCGCCGTGAGCGTAGATGGAGAGCGTATTGACAACTCTTAAGACGGTTAAGAAAAAATACTGAAAAAACGATAGCTGCAAGAATTTTAAAATCTAGTTCTCACAAGCAGGCAGCGGGGTGTGCGGGTGTGTGTTCAGGGTGCTTTCTATTTTTTAAGAAGCTGTTTGAGCTGCGTTTAGCGGAAGCAATGCAAGGACTTGGGTTTTCTCAGTTGTCGGTTGTGACATAAATGTGTCGCAGCGCTTTACAAGATACCTTCAAAAATACTAAAATCTCAGTTTATTTTTATTGAAGCCCAAACACCGTGGTTGATACGAGGTTTTAAATACAAACTTTTTAAAACTTGCTGATTGGAAACTTACTGACAGCTACTGAAACAGTCTCGTGGAGCCTGATGGAATACTCTGAGGAAGTAATTTTCCTAAATTCCTACACTGACACTGTGCTGTTGGCCAGGAAGCATTGATGTAGGCTACAGAGACAGGTAGACCTTTGCTGGTCCCAGTATGGCTTCTCTAATGGCAGATTCTGAAACTCAAATGGAAACTCACCAAAAATGTTGCTGAAAAGCCTGCATTGCAGTAGTGAAAACAATTGCCAGTACTACGTGGGTGGGCATTTTTTAGATATATGTGTATATATATTTTTTTACTTTTCTGTGTATTTTTAATACACGTTTTATTTAGGCATTGGCTACAAAACCACGAAACGTCTTGAAACGCTGGGTGTTAGGAGCGTGTGTGATCTCCAAGCGTTTCCGTCTGCTCTGTTAGAGAAGGAACTAGGTGTTTCTGTCGCTCAGCGTATCCAAAAACTCAGCTACGGAGAAGACGACTCCCCTGTGACGCCATCAGGCCCTCCTCAGGTACAAGTATTGTTCCGAAGCACTTTATAAAGAGCGAAAAAATTGCTTTTAGTTTTACACAGCTTTGCTGGACTAACCAAAATGATGCATTTTTGTATGTATTCTCTAGTACAACTCAAATTAATTTGTAATTCTCCCGAAATTCAGTTGAGCTCCGAGTGTCAAAGATATCTTGGCATTAATTCTACATGCTTAATTGTGATACTTTTTTTCCTCTTCAGAGTTTTGAAGTGAATATAAAATTGAAAGGAGTAATGTGGTTTTTCAGTCCTTTAGTGATGAAGATTCCTTTAAAAAATGTTCATCGGAAGTGGAAGTTAAAGAGAAAATTGAAGAACTGCTTCCTAACCTATTAGACAGGTGACTTGTCTTCACTAGCTCTTTTTGGTGACTGAAACTGTGACCTGAAGGGACTTGGAGCGTATGTTAGGTTTGTCTCATACTCTGCACTTCTCCTCTCAGCAAAATGCATTTATAGGGTCAGCACCTGCCTCCCCAAGTTCCCCTTTGGTCTTTTTCTTCTCAATTCACCGACTGTCCTACTGTATTGCCCCACTCTCCTCTTGTCCCCATCTTTTGTCTTGCCCCCAGGCTGGCTGCCAGCCCTTCCATTCCTGTGCAGTTTCTCTGATCAGGTTCTTTGCATATTCCACTTGCTCATCCTTCTCCGTTGCTGTTGCTTTGGTTGTGCGTCTTCACTGATTTCTGTGAAGGACCCTAGGTTTTCTTTCTCTTTCCTTAAGTGACTTTCTCTGCTTTCACACCCTTGCGGATCACCATTATGCATGGCTGCTGCTCCACAGCTTGCTTTTCTGTCAGTCTGAAAGAACATTTCATTCACGAAATTTGAAGTGAGGCTGTTTGTCCTAGCTTGTTTACAACACGTAGAATCGAGAGGGTTTTTTTGGAGGGGGAAAGAAACAGTTACATACTTTGTTTCTTACCCTTCCTCCAAAAGCCAGCAAACCTTTTGCTGCTGAAGTGGGGATGTTTCCTTGAAAAGCAAAAAGAAGAGCTAAAAGCTGAGGATTATACAGGGTATAACGGCAAAGACTATACTGCTTTTAATGTATTAAATGTTGAAACGTGGCAGTATTGCAGACTGACCCACTTAATTTTCACATGCACTTCAGGTGAAGACTGCTGGAGACAGTACTCACGTTGTAGTGAATTTCTAACTTCTGGGTGATTACGGGAAGCAGCTAGGACCCAAAGTTCTCTGTATAATCAGCACAGCAAAGGCAGGCATTGCGAGAGATCTGTAATGCTTAATTTGACTTTGTAACCTAGATGCTGTGTGTTTCCATAGAGCCTCTGAAAAATACTCGTAGTAATACTGCTTTGTGCACATCAATGCTCCACAGAATATACAAAGATGGAAGACAGCCGCACACAGTGAGACTGACCATACGCCAGTTCTCCTCGACCGATAAATGGTTTAATCGGGAAAGTCGTCAGTGTCCTATTCCGCCTCATCTCATTCAGAAATTTGGAAACGGTAAACTTGGAATTTTTGAAAGTATCAGCTTTGTGCTGCTACCACCTAACTTCTCTGTAAAATTCCATTACTTCATGTTATGATAATACTCCCTACACTTCATACTTGGAAACTTTTCCGTTACTTGTAATGGATGTATTTTGATGAGGTGTGCTAAAAATGTGTAGAACTTCACCGTAGAAATAACTTCTATGTTACCACCGTGTTTTAAGCCAGTCCTGCTGGATTCCTGGCAGTAAATTTCTTGGTGGGGTGGGAATGGACGACTGGGGGCTGCTTCCCAGATTAACAATCTGCTTTTCTCCGCTAGGGATTTGAATTTATTATGTAATAGAATGTCTTTTTGATGCACCTCTGAAAATTAATAACATAAAGGCTCTCATCCTTCTCAGACTTAAGCTTTCCAACCAGCAGTTGCAATTCATTTGACACTCCATTCAGATTGGGGTGAGGAAATAAATCCGAATCACTGCTGCATCAGCACAGAAAGTATCACTGTTCCCTGACTTCAATCCCCGAATTACTTCTCACAGTCCTGGAGAAGCTATTGAAAGTCTCTGTGCCTTCTCACTTCAAAATTGCTACTAGACTTCTACATCGGAAGAGAATAACAATTACTGTCAGCTCACAGAGCCACACAAACTCCAGTACACCGTGTTGTTACTACCTGTGTTGGGGTAACGTTACATACCTACATGGCTCTGTAAAGGCCCTTTCTGGTAGAACTAGATCGGTTTTCAGATCTCTTCAGCTTGGCTTGTATTCTGTAATTCTTCTTTCCTAACCTAAGTACATACTATAAAGTAATCTTCACAGGTGTGAAATTAAGCATTTTTACTGGAGGGGGGAAAAAAAAGCCTGTTGCTCAGTTTGGGAGATAACGTGACAGGGCAGAACGAACATCTTCCTGACCATACTGACGGGTGATTTTGGAAGCCTTTAGCAGTGTTTAGAGTTTTAATACATCAGGAATTCATGTTCTGAGATGAGTAAAGGTTTCCTTAGTGTATATAGATGGAGTTATAAATATTCTCATATTGCCAATAGCACTGTATTGTCAACTTCTTAGATTATGACCGATCTCTTACTTTGTGTACATGCAAAATGTCCAAAGTTCAGAATACAAAGTTAGAAGCTTGACTTAAATAGCAAAGTACAAAGCTCATCTTACTTTTGATTATATACATTGGGTTTTTTCAACCTTTTTCCTTTCAGAAAGCAGCAGCGTTCTGTCTCCATTGGTTGATATACTAATGAAACTCTTTCGAAAGATGATAGATGTAGATCAACCATTTCATCTTACTCTTGTGAGCGTCTGCTTCTCCAACCTCAAAGATCTTCCTAGCAGCAAGAAAGGATCGATTGGTTTCTATCTAAAGCAGGTATCACCTCCATCAGGCTCTGGTAAACGTGTCCGGGTAAGCTGCAAGACACTGAAAACCAACTGCAGATAAGAAAGTTCTGAGATATTTCTGTCTTTATTGTATAGATTTAAACCTTAACTGCTTTGGAATTTTTTAGGATCCTAAGTTTTATTCATCTGGTAAAAATGAAGATTTATTTGGAGTCTTCTGAGCAGGTGTTACTTGTTTTGCTTTCTTTCATTAGACAGACGGCTTAAAGGAGATTTAGTAACTGTCTTGAATGGGCCAGCCAGCTAGGTGATCAAGCCCCATAACTGAAGAGAACAGAATTCCTTAAGGGACAAATCCAAACTTACTTTTTCTCAAAAATAATCGCCGAATTTGGCTGTTCGGTAAGATCTGCCCTTTTAGCATTTGTGAACCAACAGGCCGCTTACTCAGAGAAGCATTTTTTACCTTGGACTAAAATCTCCTTAAAGTTGCTTATCATGTACCTTGTTGCTTTTATCAAGATGATACTTTCACAGTGATTATTTACCTTCCTATGCATTCTCAAGTCTCCCTGTTCAGACTAGAAATTAATCAAAGATTAATTGATTCTGTATGGACCACTAGCACTAGCTTCAGATCTAGTGAGCTTCCAATTCCTGCTCAGAATGGGAACATATCTCCTACCTCCCAGCTGCACATGCTAGACAGTGTAGGAGCTGTCTGTGAAAATGTTGCCAAGCATTTCCACAAGATGCTTTCAGTACATAATACGAAAACTTAGTAACTTCAAAATTATGTTGTGTAATGAATTTACTGTTTCTGCCTTGACACGGCGATTTTGCGTATTGATAAACTTGTCTGTTTCTCAGCTGCTCAGGAGTATGATGGGTAACATCATATCATGTATTCTAAGACTCCACAGAGTTTTAAAGCAATAAAATGTAACTTCAAGGTATTTGCTACTTTAAAATAGGAAAAGGATTCCTACATGTGTGTACTTTTTAAGGTCTGTGCTTGAAAATAAGATTTAAAAAAACACTACCGATCGTTAAGGGGGAAAAAAAAAAAATACTGTCTGTTAAGGAATAATTTGAAGAACTTGCTGTTAGTAAAATGGTGCTTTGTCACCGGTCGGTTACACAGAACATACTTAACGCTTTTTATGTACCTTTTTTTGCCACAGGAAGCGGAAGAAGTCTCACAAGGTGAGGGGAGTGCTTCTTGGAACCGGAACCGCGACAGAACTGGCACTACGAAAACTAGGAAACTTTCAGAGGAAAAGAAAAGCAACATAAAAAAAGCAGCAATTCCCGACTTCCCATTTTATTTGTCTCCTGGTGACATTGACCAGGAAGTCTTCAGGGAACTTCCAGAAGATATTCAAAAAGAAATTATTTCTGAAAAACCAGAAGCGATCCCTACTGAGGATGTTTCAGGTCAGCCATCAGTACGTGTTGCAGAAGAGGTACACAGCACTTCCCCAAATTCTAAGGGACTAAACAGTGATACGCACTCTGCAGGGTGCAGTATACATCTCATGTCAGCTCACGACTCTGGAGCTGTTCTGGCACACAGCTCCAAGGCCAGTTGTTCTTTTGAGCGTCCTAGAAGCGCGTTGACAAGCAGCGGGATGGAGAAACAACCTACTGACTCTCTGAACTTCAGAGGGAGAGATCTGTCATCTCTGGAAGCTGGAGCCAGCCAAACTGTTGTGCACGTCCCTGTCTTGGATAAAGAGACGCAGGCCTTTCAAACAACTTCTGAGGATAAAACTTACAGTAGGCAAGCAGGAATTGTATTTCCTCCTAACGTCGACACAAAGACTTTTTACGAACTACCTGCAGAGGTGCAGAAAGAGCTACTAGCTGAATGGAAGAGGCAGGAACCTGTCCCCAAAACTTCTATGGATAAACCCCCTGAAAAAACTAAAACAAGTAAAGGAAGAAGGAATACAGCACCATGTTTATCACAGTCCAACAGTTTGCTAAGATATTTTAAACCACAGTGAAACATTTTTCGTAATAGTGACACTGTAAGAATGAGCACTTGAAGGCACTTTAGTTATGAAAAGTTTACTATAAATTGTAAAGGTGTGAATATTAAAAAAATCTTTTGGCAACTTCTGACATAAAACTTGCTGCTGTCATGACTCTGTCTTATTCTTCTTTCTTAGAAATTGACATTTATCTGATGAATCTTTAGTTGTCCTAAAAATATTATAGTATGCAAACATATTTTAGTACTCACTATTTATATCTTAACTCATTGACTGGGGGAAAGGAATTTTTACTTTTCATTTTCATCGAGTTATCCTAAGTATGCAGTTAATTGTTTCTAACGACTTGGGAGGGGACTGAGCAGAGAAGATGAAAGCAACAGTCACCCTATTCTTTCATTTGCACCACTGTTTCTCTGCTTTGTGATGGAAATCGCTATTCACATGGCTATTGCTATTTCCAGCAGTTAACTCCTAACTAGAGGTACTAGAAACACTAAGGGGTAATGGGAAACATTACTTCCAAATGAATCATACCACCAGCTTGTTCCTGGAAATTAGTCAGCATATAACAATTGCTTAGGTTTGGTACTCAGGATTCAGCAAATGACAAACAACTCTGTGTATAAAAAGCAGCTTTTAATGAGATGCTATATACAAATTCATCAGGCTTTTCTTGACATATTTAATTCCAAAACAGTGAAATAGTTGCTAATTACACTTGCACACTTACAGTTAATAAACATGTTTATAAAGTCTCTAGTACACGAGATGTTTGCTTGTTTCAGTCAAGAGTACATAATTGAGGTAAGAATTTATCAAAGTGTGTTTATGGCAAAATATTTGGCTACTGTATTTTAACATTGCTATAATTTATATCGCCACACTCTTGCGTGTGTGTGAGTATATATATTCTCTGCATATAAAGTGCAAAACCAGGACAAAACATCACCTGATTACATGGAAAGTGACATCCTGTTCTTTGATGGCACTTCAGTGTAAATTCTTGCGTCATTCCCAGTAACAGAGAAAACCAGCATTCACCATTTGAACAGTTAAGCTTTATGTATTTCCACATAAACCACAATTAAAATAAACTTCTCCGTCTACTTTAAAAATGAATCCAAGTAAAAGATGCATGTGACTTAAGGGCTTATTATTTCCACTTACGTTTAATCATGGTCTTTCAAGCCTTTCAGTCCAGCTCTCGTTTCGGTGATTAAATTTATCAGAGTAGTGGGTAATGCTGTCTCCACTACAGAACCTGGAAGCATTCCTCCCAGTTCTGGCTGAATAAATACAACTAGCTTAGACTGCTCTGGATTCCTGTGACGAAAGGAGCAAAATCTTCAGTTAGCACTTGTTACTCTTGCTGTGAAACTTACTGAGATGTACACATGTTGACAATTTATAGTCCATCTCTGTTGAAATTACTAATGCAGAGAAGTGGAAGTTTCAATTGTTTCAAAAGATAGTCCGAGTCACAAAACTGATCTGCACAAACCTCAAAGTTTCCCCAGAATAAAACTCTCTAAATAAAACTTTAAAAAACCCTGTGTGGTTCAGTAAATTTTAAGCTCTGCATAGAGAAGACAACTGAGTAACCGTAGAAGCTAATATAAGGGGGCTAGAAATACTTACTCGGGCAAAGGTGAACACACATATCCACAGGGATTGTTATAGCCTCGGACACAAGAGGGAGTTGGCGGGCAGCTGGAGTATGCCACGCTGACAGCTGTTAAGTCACCACACACAAAAAGCAAAATCAATTACGTTTGTACATGTCAATCGTACAACTCAGATATACTTTTTAAAAACAAACTCCTCCAACTGCTATAGGATAGTACACGATCTTGCAATACGCTTACTGATGTGTTTAGCAATTCCATTCTGTACACAAAACACCCAAAGGACATTAAATATTTGTGCAAGTAATTCAATACACGTAAAAATTTCTATAGGTGTTTGGGCAGGCATACCCAAAAGTATTATCCTTGAGGTGTGATTACACATACCTAAGTGTTGAGGTGTGGCTTAGTTCTGGACAAAGAAGTTAGTTTGTCAGCAGATATCATTAATTAGTAAACATAATTGCAGAGATGAGGAAACTGCTGCACACATGCGCAGCAGTAGTTAGGAGGGGTTCTTCTGTTTAGTTATCCACTACTTTTGCATAATAAAGCATTGTAAGACTATGGCTTGAAAAATACCGATAGTTCAGTAAAGTTCCAAGATGAAAAATGTTTTCTGCCATGTACCAAGATCCACACAAAGGAAAACGATTAGCAGGGAAATGAAGTAGCAGTGAGAGATTTTCCTGGTTGGCCGTATAGTTGTAATATTAATCATTTTACATTTTGTGTAAGTTTACAGGGCCAAACTCAAGGAGACTCAAACATGGGGCAAAGGAGCAATTCCCTCGGAGAACAGCATATTAGGCAAGTGGCACCTGGTCAGGAAGCCATCCAAGCACAGAAATGTGTTACTAAATAAACGCTGAATTTATATAGTGAAATAATAAATTCTAGCTTCCTCATACTACATTTTTTTCAATTTTTCAAAGAGAGGCATAATAGGAGAATAAACAGTAGTTTCTTCGAAGATCAATTTTGATAGTTTCAGTATTAAAATAAAACCAACAACTTTGTTTTGGGGATAAACAGGAGGGGACTGTTAACATCAGTAAGACCACACGTGGAGCAAGGTACTCTATACTGTGATTAGGCTGCAGAACTTACCCTACAGCCGTTCACCTCAGGATTTCCAGAATGCAGCCAAAATACAAAAACATGAGTAGTTTACATGCAACTTACAGTTAGTTGTAAGGATATCACCAGGGTATGGTTTAACATGCAGCAGGTCAACAAAATCTCTTGATGATATCAGTCCCATACCATAACTGTGTGTTACACTGTGGTATATACCAGTGTCCTACAAGTAAGTAAAGGTAATTTTTTGAATTAGTATGTAAGAAGGTAAGTTTTATTTACTTGGCAAAGCAGCATTACATGTTGAATAATGAGTACGTGGCAAAAACTGGATTCCTATTTGTTAGCAAAAGACAACAGTTCTCATAATCTAGTTAGTGCTGAACTAACGTGAGAGCCATGAAAGGGATCTTCTGGTAACACAGGGTAGGGATTCACTGCCATGCCTTGTGCCCTAGGTTTGAGGCAGGAGTATAGTTTCTGTGTGGAAAAACTCAAAATGTGCGCATTTGTCCACTTTTGGTGGAGCTAGAATGCCTATTTGCATTAAAATACACATACTAGATTATACATCTTTGTCCTAGAATGCAATGTGCAATCTGTTCAATGAAATCAATTCCAAAAAAAGCAAAAAAAGATACGGTTGGATGCACCACTACTACTAACATCTGAGCAACTCTAGCAGATCCAGGCAGAGGAAAGTGAGAGAGACGTTCAGGTAAGACAAAAAAGGCAGGAATTTCTGCCCCTGCCCCAGTTTAGGGAGTACTTTCATACACTTGAGTCATTCATATGTGTGTAACATGTTCTGAGACCTCTCTCCATCTCTCTCAAGTGGTTAGATCAAAGCTGGCTAACACACGACTGATATTCTTCATGGGAATTTGGAGTTCTGGGTTTCCAGAGTGCCTGAGACAAAGCCCCAGGCAACTGGGATTCAGAACATACAGTAATTCACAGCACTAGTACAGCATCAATTCAATTTCCATGGTGCCCTTAACTTTGGTGGTTTTTTTTTAAATTTGGGTAAACTACGCTCACTGAGAGGGGAGCTTTCCCTACGTTTTGTTGTCACTGTGTCTCACCCTACTCTTGATGGAGACTTCTGTTGTTTTCTGTGGACTGAATTCTTGGCATGTTTGAGGACATTTATTTCATAATAAGTATGTAAATTTACCCTAATTTTTAAAATTACCCTCAATATTTAACTCCTAAGGAGAAGGAGACGTGTCATACCCATTTCACATAAGCAGCAGGCTTAGAAGTTTTTACTGACCCAGAAAATATTTTGCAGAGAGCTTTCTTCGTCCAAGTAGAGGTCTTTTTAGTCACCATAATTCATGCAGAAAGAGTTAAAATAAAATCTTTGCATTATATTAACATATTACCTGGTCAATCCTTTCTAACAGCTTGTAAGATTGTAATGCTTTGTCCCATTTGTTTCGATATTCAGGAAGATACATAAAAGGAATAATTTTACTAGGGACTTCCTTAATTATCCCTTCTCCACGGTATCTAGATTGTGTAAAAAACAGATATTGAATTCACATTTATAAACTGGAAAAATAACTTATACAATAATAAGCATCCAGCAGTTGGGGATGCCAGGCTATAATCAGGTAAAGCACATTAATGCGATTGCACTTGATGGACTGATTAAAATTCAAGTAGTAATAAAAACTATTATTCTGCAACTGATTTTTGAGACCATTACATTCTCGGCACCACACATTTTGAATGAATTATTTGTGAGCTATTAGACAGGAACCCGTTCATTTAAATATATGCAATTAATCTATTAATTTTTTTTTTCTATATAGATACTTTCAATCCATTTTGACACTGATTGCAAATCTTCTCACTGTTTATGAACTAGCACATTCTGGCATTTCTCCAGCTTTTGTTCATAACCTTCTGAGGAGTTCAAGGGAAAGTTCACAGAGGGGAAGAGGGGCCTCTCACAAGGAAATAGGAAACTCCTGTAAAGCTGGGAACTGCTCACTAATACTGATAGTTCTCACACCTAGTTCCTGGAGAAACTGTGAATCACTGCAGTAAGCACCCACAGACAGCAATTAAACGCAAAGGTGAAGGACGCTGTATGATGACAGATGAGCTCAAAGGAGACTATGATTGCTAACAGTTTAAGAAACATGAAATCAGATTTACAGACCCTGACGATGCGTGAGCGTAAGTCAGAAAGAGCAAAGACAGCTGAGTTCAAACCCAAACACAGAGGCCCTGTAAAATCATGGGTCTGTTTCCTCACTCTGCAGCAACTCTTGTCACCACTCTCTGCCTTGGTGGAGTGCGCACAGCGTGGGCGTATCTATCTGACTACTCCAGAAACTCGCCTCTCCACTAAGCACAGCAGGTCCAATGGTGACGGAAAACATTTTAATGCCTACTCAAAAACACCGAGCGTAAGCTGTGGCAGGACCAGTTAAAATCAGCATATTAATATATGGATACACCCTTTATTTCCGTAACTCCCACAGACTTATGTTTACCAATCTCCTAAGCAGCTCTTGCCTGCATCCCGTAACATCTTCTCTCCTAAACTCAGTGTGACTTGTTAATCAGAAGGACTTCTTCTAGGCAAGGCTTCTGAAAGACACAATTGCTAGAATAAAAGAAAAAAAGCACACTTGTGAAAAATCTCCCTTTCCAGTTTTTACAGTAGATTATCGGGAACACTGGAAAAAGAGGAAGTAAGCCTGGTAAAGACCGCTCGGATCACCAGATCTAGTCTCACTATCTTAGACAAACTGAAATACATACCTCATTGTCTTTCTTGAGCTTAGGTGACATAATTCCAAACAAAATCCTATTCAGCCTTGAACAATCACCTTAATGCTTCCCTGAACTCTGCTGAAAATATTTCACCTGACTGAAGCAAGGATCTCTATTGCTTTTCACTACCAGATCCCATACCGATTTCTTTTAGCAAGTAAAGCAAACTGTTAATACTCCTGCCAATCAAAAAAGAAACTGGCATTTGTGAGACGCGGTTAATAAATATTCAACGTCAAACCGAAAATGGGAACAGCTATGCTCTTGCTCCTAGAAACAGCCAGTATTCCTTCAAAAAGACACGCTAGGTACCAGTACTGCTTGTTAATGTGACAAAGACGTCTACAAAAATAAACAAATGGAAGAGTCTAGCTCCCTGTACCAAGTGGCAGAAAACACGATGATGCTTCTCCTAATTGCAAAGGACTTGCTACATACAGATTGAGTACAATTGAAAATGGCTTTGTGCCTGATTTGAGACTATAGCATATCTTTTGTCCTCCACAAAAATAAGTCAGGCACATTCTTGTGAATTCTAAGCAACCACTCTTACTCCTCCCCCACATCCACCTGTATTGAAATAAGATCTGAAATACAGTAATAATGCCATACACAAAGTATGCAAATTCTTATTAAGATAACAGTACTTTTAACATACTCTAATGAAATATTGCACTATTTTCTATTACAATACTGTGGAGTAATTCTTCTGTAATATTAGTGATAGAGCATTGTCTTCTGTAATTAATACCTTCTTTGCTCAAACCTTCAGAAATAATTAGAAAACCAAGCAAGACTTTTGGATTTAGAATACCACTAATCACAAACATCTCACTGTATTGAGAACAAAAAAGAATCAGATGCGAATTTTCTCTACTGCCTATCTGTCTATATTGGCATGTAATATAATTTAATTCTCATTAGGCATTTAAAAAAAAAAAAAAAAAAAGAGAAAGAGAGAAGCTAAGGACACGTTGCAAGTGTCCTCTTTTCCTCCGCTTTTGCACACTTCTCTTCAGTGAGATTTTCCTTCTTTCCCCCAGTTTAATGACCTGAATCAGCTTAGTAAAGACTCAGCTGAGTGCCACTGCCACCATAAAGGAGAAGCAGGATTGCAGAGCCAAGAGAGGGGTAGGGAAAAGGAGGGGAAGAAAGTAAAGAGTAGAGCCTATACTAACAGTGACAGCAAGCTGTGAGATCAGCTTAGTCTGCTTCGCCTAACTCTACCCTTTGGGCCAAATCTAGCTGCTTAACAGCACAGAAATCATCGCTCGGCTGAAGGAAGGAGAGATGGAGTTGCTGCTGCAGAGATTATATGACCTTCTTATCTCAGTACAGTTAATTCAGTTTCAGGTGCCAGAAAGAAAAAGGTACAAAGGACAGAGAAGGCAGAGCACGAGCATAAGCATGTCTGCATGTGTGAGCATCAGTTATTTCACAAGCATGAAGGGGTGAAAAGCAAAGTCCAGCTGATAAGATGCAATGGCTTGAATAGAATATTCCACCAGAAAGAGTCACTGACTTCAGGCCCAAACTGTGACTTCCTACCTACTTATTCCTTATTAGTAAGTGTCATATAGTATTTAATTTTCATAGCACATTTGAAAATTGCTTGGGAAATCCATCTCTCTTATTCCAGCCCTACTGCTGACCCAATATAACTACAGCGCAAAGTCTTCTCTACAGCTAACAAAACTAAACTTAACACTTTCATGAAGGACAGAACATGGTTAACTTTTCCATTTCAATCTTGGGTGTCACTGTTCAAAAAAAGATGTTGTTATTCATTACAATGACAAACAAAATGTAAATACTTACATATTTCCTGCATACTCTTTTGAAGGCTTTGAAGAAACTGTAACATTTTTCTCAAAGCAGAAAAAGGAAAAATAAAAACTTAGCAGTTGATAAAGAGTTGTCAACTAATTTTAAAGGAAACACTTTTTGCAACAAAATGTATTTAATAAAAACAACTTCATAAACAATATTAACTAATATTTTCTTACTGAAATTTTTATCACTTTCCATCCTGAAGTATCTTGACTGTATGACAAAATTTTTTCAGAAACTTCATCTGCAAGTTTCTTATAGTCCATTTATCTGTAAAGATTTAAAAACAATTTGCTGGCATATGATAAAAGCATTCCTTAAAGAGCAAAAAACATAGGGCTCATTCCTGTATTCTTTCCACGGGTTTTACTATACATTAAGTGTCTATTTCTATCAAATGAACTTTTTATTCATCATACTCAATTTTGGAAAAAGATAGTCATTATTTAAACAAAATTTTATCATTGACTTCCAGTCTGGGCTACTGAGAAGCAGCTGTTGGTGTGGATCTTGAGAATGAACTACAGCATCCAGAGAGACACACAGTTCACTCTATATTAAATCCATCATTACTCCCCATTAAAACTTCCTCTCCTTATACAGTTTCTCACCCGAGATTCTGATCGTGCCATGATTTGCTAAAGTCATTAGACTAGTAACCAACTTGTGTAGTTAAAAACACACGAGGCTCAAACAACTCGAGAGACATTTCGTCTTACATCAGAGCTTTATGCAACAATCATTACAGGCCGTGCTACTGTGGAAACTCTTTGGCGAGTGAGAGGCCTCGCTCTAGCAACAGTGCAGCAGCAAGGCTGCAGAAGCCATCCTTACCAAGACATCCTCCACCCAGCCCTTCCTCCCCAGCGCTGACATCTCCGGTGTGCTGCAGCTCTCTTGGAGCTCCTTCTCGTAAGAGGATCGACTGTGGTTCTCAGGCCAACAGCACTGAACGCTTCTGGACCAGCCCCTCACGCAAAGTTAACTTCATACCTAAACCTTTATGGGGCTGTCCTGTGTAGCGGGTTGCACAGACCTTTCCAGAGCTACCTCAGTGGCATCCTGGGGAATTTAGCCAGAAGCTCAGTTTGCACCCCGAAGGAGGGGTGCCCGCCGAAGGCTACGGATGAGCACACGTCCTCAGCCGGCCACAAAACCGCGGCGCCTCCGGCGAGGAGGTGGGCTGGCCGGGCCCAACAGCACCCGCACCCCTCTCGGAGAGCGCTGACAGGCAAAGCCGACCGCCGAAAATGCGGCGGAGCCGAAGGCCTGGCCGCCGGGACCCTCACCCCCGCGGAGGCGACCCTCAGGCGCGGTGCCCACCCCCACGAAGGGCGGCGGACAACCCACCCGGCAGCCGCCCACCCCGCTCTCTCGCGGCAGACAGACTGCCCCACCAGCGGGAGCTCAGGGCAGGAGGGAGAGGAGGCGACAGCGACAGCCCGCACTCACCTCAGCGGCGCGGCACGGAGCACAGAGACCCGCCCGCCTTCCTTCCCGCCTTCCCGCCGCGGGGCATGCCGGGAGCTGTAGTCCCGGCTAAGGCTGCGCCGGCCGCCCAGCTTTGACTACAACTCCCGCAGGGCCGCGCGGCCGCCTCTGCGCCTGCGCGCCGCCATTTTGCAGAGGGGTGCGGGTCCTTTCAAAAGGGCTGCGCGGCAAAACGCAGAGGAGCGGCTGTTGTGGGGTGGGGATACCCGGGGCAGGCTGGGTGCGTGTACCCTCATGGCGTTGCGGAGGGGCTGTGCTGCTTTGGGCGCTTCTTTTCCCCGCGCTGACTGTTTCTTGTGAGGGAAAGGGGGCCGGGGGTGTCCGCCGAGGCCGGGTCTTCCCGTGCGGGCCCGCTCTGCCGCTCCCGGGGCTGTTGTGTGAGGATGGGGCCCCGGGAGGTCTCTGTGCCGGTGCCTAGCCCGGCTGCTCGACTTTCTGGGGAAAAACGCTTCGGCCTTGGAAGAGCTGACGCCCAGTGTGCCTTTTTCATATAAATCCTTATGCTTGCTATTGCATGCTGATCCTTGTACGCATGCGATATCTGGTATAATCAAGTTATTAACCGTTGTTCCTTGGTACGCCACCTGTTTCCTTGACATCAGGTTTTTCAAATGGTATTTTACCTACAGGGATGAAGTGAACTGTTAGGTTTCTTTTGGTGACCTTGACCATCCCGATTACAGCATTTGGAACCAGCCTGCGCGTCCAACTTTTCAGTTTACAGTTTGCGGGGGTTACAAAGGCAGCTTGGATTGGGCAGACTGAATTGCATACATAGATAGGATGATTCTAAATGCTCTTGTGAAATTCTTCTGCTGTTTGTACCCGTTCCGCTTATATAAAAATATCTGCAAGGGTAATGGCTTCCTACTCTTCTTGCATTGAGTTGTTTAGTTTTTCATACTAAGCTACTTTTACTTCTGGTTTTGTCCATGAACACTGCTCTTCTGTGCTGGTTCTGAAATCAAAAGTTACGATACTTTTGTGTGTCTTTGCTGAATTGTACGTTTGGTGACAAATGTCAGCAATTCTTATGTGAAATTCTGTTCTTGCAAAAGCAGGGTACTGGGGTTCCTCTAGAACTAGTGAGGAGCTGGATTTTCTTGCTCTCAGTCTTTTTTTTTTTTTTTCACTACTAAAGTTTCAGTATGCAAGAAGTTTTCCCTATTGTTATCTCTTTTCCAGTCTTTATTTACTGCCTTTAACTTTATTAGGTGTGGCACATATATGGGACAAACTTATTTGAAAAGCAGAAAGTTGGCTAGCTAAGTAGTAATTTTTAGGAAAATAGTAAGAATTACAGAACAGAAGTAAAAAATCCTAGATACATTATAGTTTGAGAAGACATTTCAGTGCAGATGATCACTTGCGGTTTTGTTTCTTTTTCCATTTAGAGTGATCAAAAAGATGAGTGAAGATTCTAACAGAAAGCTGGGTAAAAACCATGACAAGCTCAATAAAAGAAAGCAGTGTCTGCTCTCCTGATTCAACACTATCTTCTCTTTTAACAATCTGTAGCAGTGACAGCAATAACCAGTACTCAAACAGCTTGATTCACTACAAGGACAAGCTTTACAACTCAGCATCTGAGGCTTTGGAGGCTTATATTGAAGATTTTGATTTAAGTCTCACATCTTCAGAAATAAGCACTGGAAAAATCTGCATATGTCAAAGCACTCCCAAACAAGCTAAGTTTTCAAAGCATCATGCCAAAGAAAAACATGGTATGTCTCTGCAAATATGTTGTTTAATAAGTTTTGGTGTTTGCTGTTCTTTTGTTTTGTTTTCATTGCCAATGGTATTGCAATTCCTTGTCTCACACCAGGTGTGTTTTGTTGAAGGAATATTCCCTGTGCAACTGCTTGCAAGTCTTTATGGTATAGTAAATGATGCTTGGTCACTGCTAGCAATATTTGTCATTCTCTGTAATGCTTTTTTTGTAAATGCTTGGTAGATTAGTAAGACTTCACGACCATGCTCATAGATGCAATAATAAATTCCAGAGTATGGAATAGAAATTGTATTTTCTATATGTGAATATATGCTAAAGACAGTGTAAAGTTTTGCTTAAACCCAAGTCTTGGAAAAAAAAAAATCTCAGTTTCCTTTCCACAGTAAGTAACATCAGAATCTAATTAATTGAAGGAGTTCCCTTAAATGCTTCCTTTGTCTTAAAACAAAATTTGCCTCTTATCCATTGATTTTTATGGAATGTACTTTTGGGCCTGAAGTCTAACCCGAGTGGGTAACATATATGGGTTTGAATTGGCTTTTGTAATTATTAGTTAGCCTCCATAAATAAATAACTGATTACATGAACTTTTATTAGAAGGTCTAGAGCAGGTAACTGTGCTTGAGCTAGTTTAT
>VYZV01037673.1:1601-32259 GCA_013401275.1 Pandion haliaetus | reverse complement strand
AACTTACCTACTGCTGACCAGCCACCTGAGGTGAGTACGAGAGCTAGCTGAACTTGCTGGGTCGCTGCACAGTACTCATAATAGTGTTTTTTTCCTTAGCACTTCATTGCAATATTGCATTGGCTATGGGTTCAAGTTCCACTATAGTGCTTGAGTCATGCGTACCGTTCTATAGAACAAGAAGAACTATTCAGGTTGCTTCTGTAAATATACTCCTTGCTATGGCATTTCTGTGGTTGGGGGAATCTCAGGCAGAGCACAGCAACAGTCAGAACGTTTTTCTGTACTGAAAGACATAGCTTCTTGGTGCCAAAAACATTTTGTCAATTTGTAACAATTTCAGACAGTTGCTACTGCCAAAAACTAAAGACAAATAAAAAGCCCTTTTTAAAATGGATGAACAAAATAGTCCATTCAATATTCTCTGGATCAGTAACAGATGTTTCAAAGCACATAATTTCATTTCAGTGTTTTCTATATGAAACTGTTCCTTTTTTGGTTTGAAGCAATGTTTCACCTAGGAAAAAATTTGAACATTCTTTATGTAACAAACAACAAAAAAAAAGGTAAGAAATGAAGCATTCTATACAGCACAAATTGGCAATTTTCACTTTTCAATTCACAATTATTTTTAAGGGAAATTTTCTGCAAACTACACAATTGATTATTTACATAGTTGTAACTCTCATATTGAGAGGTGTAGAAAACAGCAGCACTTTTGCTACACGTCATGTTGCTCCTCAGGTAGCTTTATTATCTCCACTACACTCAGGCAGAGGAGAGGCACACATATTCAAAACATTGTGGTTTTTCACTCTTTAGCACCCTGACCTCCAAATCTTAAGGGAGTTACTGAGAAATTGGTATATGAATGTAGGCAACTTAGTAAATGCCACATGAGAAACGTCAGGAAACCTTCTGCCTTATTATGTGGGGACATCTCCTGTGGTCTATCTCCTCTGAAAAACAAAGCTGGCGTTCGTCCAGAAAAGGTCTCTTTCTTTACAAACCCTGATTCATCCCCAGAGCAGGTTTCCCCATGCGCTGAACAAAGGAAGGAACCTGATGAAAAATTTATTGTGCTAAATAATTAAATATTAGAAGACATAAATAAAAGACACTAAAGTTAGATTGTAAGTAATCTTATTTCTGCTGTTCTAAGTTTGAGTTCTTTGATTTACCATCTTCATGACACATTTTAGAATGGCTTGATGTTGAATTTCCTTTATAAGGTCTATACCAAAGATCGGCTCTTTCTCTCTCTTTCTCTAATGAGCTTTCAAGCAAGACTTACACATAAGATGTACAGATGTGTACGTAAGTGGAGGCAACTCTGCAATGCTCTCTGTGTTTTACAGTGTCAGTGCTCGGGGCTTCTATGTGCATCCAGTTGTGGATGTGCAGATCACGCACAAACCGTTTTAGGGACTGAGAACTTGGCCTCTACTTCACGACTAATTAATCTTCCCAGGGGCTGTCACCGATGCACAAAATTGTGATTTCAAAGATTTTATTGCAAGTAAATGCATACTGAGACACAGAACCATCATGTTTTTAAAGACTTTTTGAAATCTCTTGCAGGAGGAAAGACACTTTGGAGTTGAGCAGTGAAAAAAGCAGCACTGAGAATATAGGTCAAGACATTAATATAAATTTGAACACTTCCTTTTTATTCACCAACATTCCTCACAATAAATCAGATCACCTCCTCACCCACACACCCCCTACACACTTCACCCTTCCTGTCCTGATTTCGGATCACCGAATGTAAATCTGTGACAAGGGTATCTATATATAATATTAATGGTGCTGAGGAGTGTTGGTGTGAAGCGTGAGTACTTGCCAAGTAAGGAGTGATCAGAGCAGAGCTGTTCATCCTCTGCAGCATGCTCTACATCATCTGCAGGACAAATGTAACATCATTAGGCAAAAAAAAGGCAGCCATTCTGCAAGGAAATGGCTAAGTTGGAGGTACCAATCAATCTCACCAAGCGAGGTTCCCTGTGATACTGTCAGAAGCAACAGACAAAACAGATTGCAGTGTAGATCACAAGGTGGTTAAAAAAAACCAAAGCCCAAAAAACCCCCCAGAAAAAAAGAATTAAAAACTCAANTTCCTCCCCCCACTTTGTAAGATTAACTTAGGTAACCAGTTGTTACTGAGCTGAATCCATTTACCAGACAGTCCAGGCTTGGCTGCTTTATGCTTTAAAAGCACAGGACTAAGCATTGGTGTTTCGCTGTTAATTTAGTAAAGCATAAAGTAGCTGCTAAAGGCAGGGTCTATGAGTATTGCAATGGGCCATATTAAAGGCAATAGACATGAATTGTGAGCTTAGAAAGAGTCATTAACGGGCTCCTGAACAGAAGTTACAGTAAATAAATAAAAAGTAAGCTAAAGCAGCTCCAGTTATCATCATTATTTAAACTCAAATTGCAATTAAATCATTTTCTCAGATATTTACAAGTCTTATTGACTTTTTACCTTGATAAATGTCTGCTTTCAAGTTACAGTTTTCTCCATATCTAAGGCCTGTACACGCACATATTGAAGTCAATGGGAATATTTGTGCCGGCTGCGATGGGCAGTGAATGAGGCCAATCATGAGACCGTAGCAAGGCAATAGTAGTCTTTTTGTATGATACACATTCAGCTTGCTTTGCTGGTGAATGGAAATTAGGTGCAACTGTACAGATTGTATAATAAAATTTTCCCCCAAATCTTCTGTATCGCCTAAAAATGCATTTATTAGTAAAGATCCAGGGAGACAGAGGGCATTAATTTGATTCCCATGGCTAGCCTCATTTAAAAAAAAATTGAACTTGCATTAATATTCACAGCCCAGAAGTTCTGCTGTTTGACCACAATTGATGTTTCTTTTAGCAGGAATTTATTTTTAGAATCAGCAAGGGTTAAATCTACCATTTGCTGTTTCTGTTCTTGTATCAAGGTCAGAATGAGCAGGTAGCCCAGTTCACAGTTTGCAGGACTAATAAATCTTTCCAAAGGTCAGCATCTGCAGTCATTATCAACTAATCAGTTTTAATTTGGTTTTTAATATATAAACACTTGGGATCATGTAGAAAACATCATGCATGTTGTTTAAATCTGGTTTTTTTTTAAAAAAACATCACTTGTTTTAGTCAGTTCATTAATATTTTAAATAAAGGAAATCGATAGGTGCATTAAAGCTGCTTACCTTCAAGTCTTTCTTCTTTTCACAAAATATTAAAGATAACAATAAATAGGTGTACTTTTTTCTGGTGAGGCTTTTATTAGAGCTGCCACCTCTTTTATGAGACTAATCAGATCAACTGTGGTGTAAATCAGTATACATCAATTCACTTGAGAACTGACTTGATCCAACTGACTTTCTACTACTGCAAATACACTGTTTACTCTTTAGGCTATTTAAATCTAGAGGAGTAAGAGCAGCAATGTTAAATGTCAATGTACAACATTTCCAAACACAGGGTTTGAAAACCTTTTGA
The DNA here is from genome assembly GCA_013401275.1 of Pandion haliaetus. NCBI lineage: Eukaryota > Metazoa > Chordata > Aves > Accipitriformes > Pandionidae > Pandion > Pandion haliaetus. Next base: position 28,767 of record VYZV01037673.1, on the reverse strand, counting down.
GAAATGTATTTTTAAACCAGTGTTTGAAGAGTTCCACTTTAACTTATTTTGTGATGTTAAATATTTCTACTATTAGTCATGCTTTCTCATCAGAGCTAACCTCTAAGAATTCAGCAGAGTATCACCATATGAATCCTTACAGCCAACAGGATCGCCAGTGTTAAATCGATAAAGCATATTGACCTGGTATGCCACCTCATTGCCATATTATGCACCCAAATCCAAAATTTAGATTTTCAGAAATATCTCCTTAGATGCTAAGGTCCTAGAGGTTGTTAAATGTGGTGATCCTCTTTAAATTTTAAGCTTTTTCACTTACAATAGTTGTGCCTGCAGTCACGCATACCCTTGAAGTCTCAAGACTAGGTGAGAGTGGGTGGTGCAGGCGATCTCAACTGCTAAAGAGACCAGAGTGAGATTTTTTTGCTATAGCAGTAGCAGACCTTGCACTCACGGGCACCTATTTTAACTGATGTAATTTTGTGCTCTTTGCTTCCACATCTCAGCCTATGCAGCAGTTCTGCACGGACCACAAATGTCACTTGGCTGAGATCCGTTTTCCTACAAGTGTTTCACAGACACTTCCTTCCAGAGTGGATTGTGCGAGGTGACGGTGACGTCTCACTGCGGGAAAAGTTGGGGTTGCCAGGTGGCACAGCTCTTCTGTCTTCTGAAGCTACAGCCTGATTTGTGAATGGACAAGCAGAACAGCAAATTACTTTCATGAGCATTGTCTGCTCTGAAATTATGGTGGTTTGCAACGTCCTAATATTATATAAATATTTTAAAATTAAATAGTTATCAATGAAAATATTCAATATTAATCTACTTCTGACATATAATAGTACTTTTAAAAGAAATCATGCATCTCTGCTTACTTTCCAAATTTATTTTTAGTAAAAAAATAGATTTTTGAAATATAAATTTCTATAATATACCCAAACATTTTAAATAGTATTTATTTAAGCCCTATGTTAATATTAGATTTTATTGTGATATAAAACACATTGGATGACTTACCCACATAGTGATTTCTAACTTTTCTAACCTCTTTTCAGCCAAAAACATTTCAAATTGTCATTGCAACATTTTCAGCGGATTGCGCTGTATTGCAGGAACAGCATCAGAGTGTAGCACCTTTGAGCTCATGACCTGTTAAGAGTGCCAACAATCTTGGAACTTGGTAAATGTGTATCTAATCAGATGGTGGTTGAGGGACTATGCCCATATGACCTGATCAACCACATATGCAAAATGATAGAGAACATTTCCTTTTGATGTAAATAGAAAACAGATTTGACTATAGGAAAATGTTTTGGCTACTGCTGAGCAGTGCTGGCACAGCATCAAGGCTGTCTCTCCAACATTTTCACTCCCCTCAACAGCAGGCTGAGGCTGGGCAAGATCTTGGGAGAGGCCATACCCAGGACAGCTGACCCAAACTAACCAAACAGATATTCCATACCATATGACGTCAGCTCAGCTATAAAAGCTAAGTAAAAGGAGATGGAAGAGGGGGCATGTCGTCTTCCGGAGCACCCACTACACGTACTGAAGCCCTGCTTCCCAGGAAGTGGCCAGACATCGCCTGCTGATGGGAAGTAGAGAATAACATCATTTGTTTTCCTTTGCTTTTATGTGCGTGTCCTTTGCTTTCACTTTATTAAACTGTCCTTATCTTGACTCACGAGCCTTTTGTTATATTTTCTCTCCCCGGTCTAGCTGAGGAGGGGGAGTGATAGAGCGGCTTTGGTGGGCACCTGGTGCCAAGAAATATTAATTACTTAAAATACCCAGTTAGAACACAGAAAAAATTAAGCAGAGGCAGTGAAAATTGAAGAGATTACAATGTGACTGTAATAGGAGAATAATAAGAATATTGATAAGAATATAATAAAGATACTATAAGAAGAGCTCTGTAGCTACCCAGGTAAGGCCAACACTGCAGAGAATACTGGAGCCTTCAAGAACTAAAGCTGACCAGGACTTTGGTTGCTAAACACATGGAAAAACTGGCATCCTCAGCTGCACAATGCCATTGTCTTCAAGCATTGTATCAGCTGTAGAATAAATGTAGCATCATCTGAATTTCTGGCACCATTTTCTGGAGCAGCCTAGGACTCTTGCAGATGTGTCCAGTCTAAGTATTAAACTTTTCAGACTCATGACTTGTCAAGTAAAAGTAAATAAAATATCCAAAGATATGTTACAGCTTCAGGAAGATGCCTTACTTTCCCAGTTCATATTATTCATAACTGTCATGGTAAAATACTTCTTACATGTTTTTTAGACAATATGTGTCATGAACAGGCAGCAGATGAACACTCACTGAGGAACCTAAGACTCAGGAAACTATATGTCTCTTACATCCAGAAGGAGCCTTAACTTTGTGTGGCAAATTGGATACTTACTTGGCCCTTTAGATGTCCCAGGTATAAGGATAAAAAATTGGCATATTTAGTTTGAATAATAGATGAGTCAATAGCCTATTGGATGAGCTGCATGTGTCACAAAAGTAATGAAAACCTTGAACCACTAATAGGTAAGGTTTTATCATAGTAGAAAAATTAGTGGAGGAACATATTATGAGAAGTTAGTAGACATGAAAATGACTCACTGTGCAACTCATTCCTCATCTTCTTTTTATAAATCCACCAGAGCTATAAGTGTATTTTATACAGGGAGATATTTCCAAGGTTGATTTTGAATAATTTATTCAGAGGGATGGACTTCTTTTTTTTCAAAGTCATTGAAGGCAGAACACTTGGCTCTGAAGAATTATGAGCAAAGATTAAAAGGACTGTGGGCCCAATCTTGCTCTCATTGAAACCAGCAGGAAACTTTCCATGGATTTGGGGGGATGGATCAAGCTCTTTGTCCTTTGTATATGTGATCTTTCCCATAATGCTATCCCATCAGTTTGAATATCTGCAATGGGAACAAATGAAGGGAAATCTCCAGTGTTGACTAGAGAAAAAATAAGTGCTGCTTTTGCTTTTCAGTTGAGAAGCAATAAATTTTTTGTGTTACACTTGTCTGGCTGTAAAGACAGCCATGCACATTACGAACCAAAGTTTATTGATATCACAAAATGCCTCTCTGACTTCCGTTGACTTTGGAACAATTGCATCAGACAATTCATAAAAGGATGCTAAGGCATTGAGCTGCATTTCTACCACATCTTCTGGTCATTTTTACTCAAAGAATCCTCCTACTAAACCCAGTAAGAGCAGTTTTATTGGGAGTAAAGGAAGTTTAGGGGTACTTTTAAACCTGACTTAGGGATAAATGATAAGAACAGACTTCAGCAAAAAAGGAAGCCAGGATAGCTCAAGAAGGCTGGACAAAGGCTGGACTGCTGCTCTGAGTTGTAACCTAGACTTTGGATGTCAGCCATAGCAAGTTGCTTTTGTAAGCTACTCATGAATATCACGAGTGAGGGCTTCCACCTACTGTCTTCTCCATTTTTCCCCACTGTGATAATTTTGATTCTATTTAAGTAGAGTCTTTTCCATTGTTGCATATGACACTATAAGTCACTCTGGTACTTAAACTACTAAAACTGTAACACTATACAAGTCCTTGAAAATGAATGCTACATTATGTGTAGGGGTTGTCTTATCACTTACTGTACAGTTTAGAGATAATAAATCTAATTGATTCTTCTTTCTGTTATCTTAACACCAGAGGCCAGAGCAAACTGTACAGCAATATTTAAATGACCACAACACAAAGTCAACATGATGCTGTGGAAAAGAATAGAGCAATATTCTTAATTCTGAAAACCTGTATTGGTAATCAATTGAAATGTAGGAGCAATTGAAGAGCTGTCCAGTTTTCAATTGCAGTATAAGTTGGGAAACAATTTGAAAATAATGGTTCATACAGAGTTTTTGAAACAGTCAATATGGTCTTCATCTGAAGGACAAATAAGAATTTGGCATCTACCCATTGTTTGGTCTTTGTGCATCAGACATTATCTGCAGGACTCACCGCAGTGGCCCAACTGAGATCAGAGTTTGCAATCTTTCAGTGTGACTCCAATGAAAATGTACTTAGTGGGATATTCATTCTGAAAGCATATTCAATGAATGTGTAACAGCCTTGCTTTGAGCATTACTACCAATATACATCCACGGAAAACTTGCTTTAGTGAACTGGCTCACATTTGAAATGTTGGTATGGTTTTCTTATATTTCTGTATTGCATGCTAGTAAAAGTAAGGGTTTTCACAGAGCTTAGTTCACTGACATCAAAGTAAATTTTCTTGTACACTAAACATTATGATTTGGAGACAATATTTATGCAGCTTTCCTTTGACAGAAATGAGCATTTCCAAAGCTTGGCTCTTAACCTGAATTAAGACACAAATCTACCTTTCTGTCTTCTGATTATCTTAAAAAAGTTATTGAGATTTAGACTAGCAATATTCTAGCCTGGGTTAATTTTCATGGGAACCTCTGGCTGCAAGCTAAATATTTTTCGCATGACATCCTTCCTACACATGGTTGACTCTGGTGTGACTGAGGACTCATTTGACACCTTCAGCTTCTTATCCTTCTCTGAGATAGTCAATCACCACAAGAACTGTGCCTTGACAGAGAGATTCCAAAGGTAAGGACCAGCATGGCAAGATAGAGCAGGACTGAACATTCAGTAAAGGAGTATTACACTCATTAATCCCTCTTAGTGTTTTATTGAGGCTGTCCTATGAAAAGGACATTTTTAATAATGAAGATGAGAATCCAAGCTTTGGCAGCCAGCAGTCTGGTAGTCATACATTTCTTTAATTTTCACTGTAGAGTAGTGAAGGAAAACTCCAGGAATACTGCCCTGGTTGTTTCCACTGAAAAGAAGAATTTAAAATAATATAATTCAAAATAAAAAGGCTATTGAATGCCAAAGAAGACAAACAATCATGTTCTGAACCTCAGAAAACCACTGGAATTACTTTGGATTTGGAAAAATATCGGTGTGACTGAGACCTCTGAAATTTGTTTTTAAGGGGGTGTTGTGTGGATGTATAAATACAATTACTATGTGCCTACATATAGAAAGTGTGTGTATTTTTACAGAAATAGAATAGATAAGACCTATTTAGGTGTTTTTCATATTCACTATATGCAATTTTCTAAGCGTGTATCTGTGAATCTGTTTAATTTATGTTCGTACTATTTTACAAATTTCAGTTTAAAAAGTGGTGCCCTGGTAAATACTACCTTCTTGGTATTCACATTTACCCTATGGCATTGGTTGAGTATTTTTCTTCCTGTTCAATGTGAAGCTGTTGTGCAGTGTTGCCTGCATTTGACATATGTGGGTTTACCTGTGTAACATGGAAATAAGGGAAGGAGAGTTACGTTTTCATTTCTCTTGTGATGCATTTGTACATCAAAGATTGTTATCTGCTCTCTAACAAGGAAAGGTCTTGGCGGATGCAAATAAAAATACATTTTTGGTATTCAGAAAGGCAAAGGAGAAAGGTAGGTCTTCTTGCAGGGATGCCTATCTGAATGTTCATGGATCCCCCAAAAGCAGTGTGGTGCTACTCACATAAGGGAAAAAAAGCACATTCTGTGCTTAACACTGACGGGATCTTCTCCAGGCTTTCAACTCCCAACTGCAATGGCAAACAGACAAAACCTGATAGTCAGGTAGAAGTCTTGACAGTAGAATAGCTGGACCAAACAAAGACGTTGCTCTTTCAGTTTCAAAGCACCATGCTCACATTCAGTGAAAATTCAATTTATCTCTGTAAACTCATTTTTATAAGACACTAAAACATGTGGTCTATGATTAGTGGCATAGACTCTGCGAGGTTGTTCACAGACTTTAAGTCAGGATGCATTTAAAGGCTTTGCTAGATTGACTTTTATTTACCCACCTATTATGGGTATTCTCCAAACTACATTTAATCTGGCTACTGCACCTTTGGATTCAACAACATGTTTATGTTGTAAAACTCTCTTATTTGCTCCATTTCTGAAAGAGGAAAAGTTCTTTTATCTTGGGTTAGCTTTAGAAGCATATTGATTTTGCATGGGAGGCCTGGATGGACTTTCTTAGCTGATTGCTTCTGTCATAATTAGCTGGCAATCTGGCATCAAGATAGGATACACAAGTATTACAGTAATACAGCAAATTGTAGAAAAGTTAACCAAATGAGATTTGTACCTCTGAAATCTTTGCAATTATGAGAATAAGCCTCAAAAAAAAAAAAAAAATCATTCTGTAATGTTAATCTTCTAAGCTAGATCAATTTAATTCATTCCACATGCTAGGGAATTATTAACAATTTAATTCCTGTCTAGCTAAAAAGAATGTCCTGCATGAAGTACAAAACCAGCAGCAGCAGTTGGACACATACAGCATGACTTTTGTTGTGTGAGCGGAAGAAAAACCTATAGAATCATAAGCCAGCAACGTGTAAAATTAAAACAGGTCAGTATTTAAAATTCTTCGCACAGATACTTACATCATGTCTAAATGAGTAAAGCAACATCCAAGAACCTTTTAAGGTGTTTTTATCCCTAATTATTTTACGTTGACGCTAGCCCAAAGCAGTACAATGAGATCAGATCAATCCTAACACTGAGGGGAAGCAAGGGCAGGGATGCTGGGAGTAATCCAGCACCAGGACATGGTGCTGTCCCGGGAGAAACACCTTCCTCAGCGTCCCCAGGGCCAGCGCCGTGCGGAATGGGGCTGCCTTTTGTGAGCCAGCCCTGGCACTGCAAGTGGAGTCGCAGCCTTTTGTTTTTTTAAGCACTAAATCCACCGCTCGATTACTGCCCTCTCTTGTCCTATGCAGCAGTCTGGTTTTCTCTGCCCTTTCATCCTTTTTTTATTTGCCTGTACCAATTTCTAAGGGGAGCAGGAGGGAGCGAGGCAGAAGAACATGTTAGTCCACAGCTGCCTATCAGTGGAGGACGGTGGGTTTGATTAAAGGGGAACTCCCTCCTGGATTTCACACATCACATCAATCACATTGATCAGCCCCCAGAAAGGCAACATATTGTCTGGGAATAAGCCAAGGAGGGATATCAATTTCACAATAACACTTATGTCTTTCAGCCAAGAACTGGTTTATTTTTGGCTACTGAAGGCTGAGACTCACTTTGGAGCTCCATTTAGGTCCAAAGATTTTCACTGCTCACTTGCTTTTTCACTAGCAAGTTATTACTAACTTCTGCCTGACATTTGTAGTCCTATATGTGATTTCTACATAGAAAAGTCAGCTTCTGCTTGCTGCCCGTATCTGGTGATGGGACTTCCCCAGCTGTGCATCTTTGCTATTTCTTTCTTCCACTGCTACTCGAAAACGTAGAGTCTTCAGGAATGCTCACATTTTTTATGCCTTTCCCTACAATCTTCACAAAAGTGTTTGAGACCTTAGGAAAAATTATATCTAAAAAAAATCTCTGTATTATTCCTTCATCTACATGATGTGGTAAAATATGCCCATTGTTTTGATATACCGTTTATTAATACCATTTGCAGAAGAACTCTATGAAAGGTATCCTATTTTGCAGTAATGGTATCTATACTTCCTGGTCTCAAATATTCCAGTTTTATAGATATGTGGATTTGTCAGAGAGTTTTGATTTATTATCTCTGCCTGTCACTTTAAAGAAATCATTCTTACATATTGTTTTAGATCACCCTCCCAAGGAGGTTTCATCTAGTTTGTTGACATAATGAATCCTACACCCCATGATTAATTACTTGTATTATATTATTATATCCACCTACATTTACCCTGGCTACTTTCTCAATAATTGCTGCTCTGTAAATGTATTTGAGAGTGCCTCTGTGTGTGAGTGAGAGAGAACTGGGGCTCAGTTAAGCTGCAAACTGCTGTAGCGAATGAGTGTAGGAATTAACAAAATGACCCCTTCATCATTAAAAATAAGGACTTGAAATAGAAAGAAAATTGCCAGTATGGCATTCCTCTCACGTAAAATCCTGATGATTTCACCAGTTTTCTAAAATAACATGTATCTCATAAAATATCTTTTAAGGCTAGTTATCATTTAGTACTCAAATTGTTATTCTCCCCTCACTATTGCTACTTACTGAATTATTTAGTTAATGACAGGGTGACCACAACGATCTTTAAAAAGGAAGGTATAGCCTGGCTGCCCCTATGGTATGCTAGAAAACAATAATTTTAAAAGAGCTATTTTAACATTTGCAGTGATGCAAACCCTACCAGCTCCACAGCACTCCACAGATTTGCCCCCTCCTTTCATGTTTCTTAAAGAGTCAGAGAGACATTATCTCCATTGTTTAATTAGCCATTTAGCTAATTTTATTTTTCAGTAAGGGTGTGAATGAGAAGCTATGTAGTTAGCTAACACATATTCTGGAAGTTCACAAAATATCTTGTTATGTTTCTTACAGCCACTTCTACATAATCCAATCTCAATGTACTATTTTCATAATATCTCTAAAGACATGATACAGAAAATTAGGAACTCAGACTATCTTCTTAAAGCTTTCCATAGGAAAGACACAGAGTTTACCTTAAGTGCTCTGATTAAAAAAAATACCATTAGAACACTATTTTTTCTTTAGAGTAATCAGGAGGACATAACCCTGTTTCCAATTATTTGAGCAGACAGCTATAAAAAGATGTTATTACCTTGCATTCTTGAAATTGGCATAACTGTACATGCTTTTTCTCTGTCAGTACTACCATACTACAGACACAATGAGAGACAGTGCTTGTGGCAATCTTATTTTTTAGTTAGTTAAAATGGGTCCTAAAGCATCAAAGACACTGGCCAGCTTTCCAGTGCTGTGATCCTTAATTACTTGTAGGTATTTTAGGAAGATTTGTCTTTCTCTTTTCACCTCTAAGCATACCAAAACCCCATATAATCTTGATGCTTACATTAGCAAATTATTTAATGTTTACGGAACTTTGCGACCAGGTATTTTCCATGTTAAAATTTTAACAATATATTTTTTATAAAAAGTGACACCGTTGGATGCACATAACATATCTTCTCATTATTCTTATTAATTCTGTTAAGCAACCTGGAGGATTACATTTTCATCAGCTTTGAGAGTAAAATCTATGACACTTTTATTATTATCGCTAAATTTCAGGCTTTTAAAATTTCATTTTTCTTTCCCAACACCCCAAACCAGTGGGTTTTGTGTGACCGACATTATCTTTCGAAAATTCCTATGTACATTGCAGGATACAATTTATTAACGTTGTTAAACGTATTTGTGAATACATGTTCTGTAGAGTGTTAGTAGGAATTTTATAACATAGTTTTAGTAAAAAAAAAATTAAATAGTTTAGATAAAGGAGTATGAATTAATGACATCTGCAGAACTAAAACGTGCCCGTGCTGCATACAGTAAACTCCCAATGTCTTTTTTTTTCCTCCAAAATATCTACATCATATAAATAATCTTAAACCAAAACAAAAAAACAACAAAAAGCCAGCCCCGTGGTATCAGAAAATGTGAAGTAAAACTACTATTTGCTTAAATGAGTTTCAGAGCCTTCGATAATTTATCATCAATTTCCCCGAGTTCCTTGACTTTCTTCATCTTGATCTCTCCCGTTATATATATCCACCGTTTCAATATGTAGCCAATATTATCATACTCCGAACCAAGTCAGCAGTTTTGACGTCTTCATTTCAATGTCCTTTTCTGTACCTTCAGCAATGTTAATGTTACAAATTACAGGAGGGTGTATTAATAGCCATACCCAAGAAGCAGAAAGAAAAGTGCATTTTTTTAGACTAAGTACTAACTTGGGATTTCCCGGGCCCATCGTGGAGCCGGCGGAGCCCCGGCTCCTCCGTTGTGATGATAATGGATTCCGTGTTGTTGGCTCAAAGGTCGACGGGTCACCGTAAGCTCCTTAATGGACTGTGAAATAACTTTAACTGCATTAACCTCTCCGGATCACATGGGTGGCACCAACATCCACTCCTGAAATTCTCATTCGCTTATAGAGACAATACCATTAGATTATTATATTTTCCTTTTGGAATAGCAATAGGCTCAAAGCAATTATGCAGCTAAGCGTTTCCATTAAGCGAATAGGGCCTTAAAGAAGATTAACTGGAGCTTCTCTGGTGTTCAGTATAAAGGTGGAATAAGTCTAAAGATTTCGACAGGATTCAAATCTGCTAAAACCCCTATCTGTGATATCATGGTGCTCTAAAGTATGAAGTCATTAGCCGAAATAGAAATGTTGCGGCCCTGCTCATGGAGGCAGGTACGGTTGGGTGGCTGCCCAAACCAAGCACCTGTCTTTACACTGCATTTTCTGAGTGTTTGCTCTTAAGAAGGTTATGAAAAAATTGGCACTGAAAAGAGCAGGAGGAAGACTGGTTTCCCACAACCACCAGCAAATTATTTTAACCTGATATCTAGGTCCCATATTTTCTCAGGGGGAAAACTCACACCCGCCAAGTGAGGCGAGGGGATGCAAGACCCATCTTCAGCTCCACTGCAGGACCATTGCTGCTGGAGCTGGGCTGAGGCATGGATGTGCACCAAGGCTGCACACCCCTGAGGAGGGGATCCCGAGGCCCAACAGGCCCAGGGCTGCTTTGTGGGTCCCTGGAAAGCCTGGGCAGAGCCTCAGCTCCAGGTCCCCACATTTGGTTGTGTTGCTTGGTAGTCTCCAGGCTGAGAAAACCATGGCTCGATTCATCACAGCTCTATACAGCAACGCGAATGTTTAAACCTCCGAGTCAATTAAACTTGAATGCGTGTAAAGAGCTAAGGGCTTGCTAAAGTGATATGCTGAAGTGGGGTCTTTCATCCCTCAAATTACTCACAAAATAGATCTGCTGATAGTAATGTCAGCCTTTCCTTGTGCCAAGTACAATAAAAAGCATATAGGAACAATATCATGAGCACAGCTTCCAGGTCATAACAGTTATAGGCATTATTGTAACAGTTTGTTTACTTTGTTTTACATAAAAAAGCACCTAAGTACCCATCCCAAGTTCTAGGCACTTTAACAGATTAAAAAAACAAACACAGCATCATCTCCTCAGCCACACAGCAGAAAGCCATCTAAAGCAATTGTGGAAGGTATCATTCTTTGAATTTCATAGGGATGCCTCTAATTTGGGAAAAAAAAAAAAAAAGAGAGATACTGGTAGGACCTGGGGAAACTGGAGTTTAATGACTGACCAGTAAAACCTCTTTTTATCCCTTTATTTTGAATTTGAAAGGATAGCTAGTCTATGGTCATGAGTTATTACACCAAATACTTGGAAAAGTTTAAAAACTTTAGATAGTGTAGGATCTTATTCTGAGTTTATTTTCTATTAAATGTGGTTTTGCAGAGAAAATGGAACTTCAGTTAATTATTTTTTTTAAAGATACTTACAAACACTGTAATACTTCAAGCCTGAAAACAACCCTAGCACAATTTTCTTTCATCACCAGGAAACTATTGATAATATAGCCTAATAAGTTATTTCAGCATTAAGATATGAAAAAGTAATTCTGTTTCTGCTTGAAATATTTTTGTTTTCAATTTTTTTTTCCTTGAAATGTAATTTATTTTCTGTGGAAAACCAAAACAAACAACCCATTTCTCCATTCAGCAGTTCTGGTTATCAGTAAAGATAATTTTCTGATTTTTGTAGACTTCATATTTTGGTTTTCTTCCTCCATCTTCATACTAATAATGACAAAACTGCAATTATGCATTTTAAATTTTGTTTATATTTTGTCTTTTGCCTCAGCAGCTCCCAGTACATCTAGCCATTACGCTGCATACAGATTCACTACAATGAAGCCATTATTTGGTTGTAGGGAAGGGCCAGGTGATCAATCAGAGTTTAGCACAGGGCTAGATAATGGACAGAGAAATTTTGACATCAGTCTTCGTGGGAAAGGGTTATGATAAAGGAAAACTACTTTAAAAGTTAAATAATAATCTGTGCATTCACAGGCATGCAATTGCCATGACCACATGCACAAATGCACCTAAGATATGTGTTTATTTTTAATAAATTATGTCAGCAGAAGGAAGAGAAGAGGTAGATACCGTCCATCAGATATTAGTGTAATAAGGAAAGTGATGGGAAACAGATTTTATAAAAGAGGCACACAGAAGGGAGGCTGAGGGATTGCTGCTTTCCCCAGCCCAGGAGAAGAAAGGCAGCTCTCCACAAGAGGTGCCTGCACCCATTTTCACTGCGGTGGTGCCTGAGCAGATGAAACCGCTAATGGCTCTGCCTTTGCTTCCTCCTGGCTTCTGCCTCCCAACCTGCTGTTCAGACTCCTGCTGCTCAAGGGCTGGCTTTTCCCCCTTTTCTTCTCAACATCTTTTCTGTCCCACAGTCTTCAAGGACGGCTCGTTTTCAGTGCTGTTTGAACATTTCTTTCAGCCCAGTCTTCTTCACTTCTTTCATTCCACTTCTCCCTCCACCTGTATTACTTTTTGGCTTGTTAAATCTGGTACTGTTTTCCAAGGTACCACCTATGGAAAGGAGGGTCTCTCATTGTGTTTCAACTCCCTTGGTAATTGAATTTTGGTCTTTCCCATTTCTGTGAGCCCAGAGTTAGGCCCAAAGCAATTTGGGCTTTAACAAGCCAAGAGATACATCTATTGCCCTGCCCTGTCTCTGTTTCTCTCCCATTTCTCAGTACCATGGCACTGTCTGTATTTTCTTGCAATCCCAGCAGCCCCCTGTGACCAGGCAGCTGCCAGCAGACTTGTCAACTCTTACATGCTATGTGTGAAACTCAATATTTTTTTGCACCTCTAACATACCTGCTGCGCTTTTTTTTCTCCCCTCATGGGTACAAATCACACCACTCTCATTTAATTCAACTGACATTTTAACCAATATTAAGGTTTTTCCCTGCCTTTTTTCATTTTTGTTTTGAGGGAGGGTGGGTGACTTTTAGCGTTTGTCATGCTGAGATAGAGATGTCGGCCAAAATCTAATGCATATCTCCACATATTTGGCAGATGCAGTGTGTATACTGATTTTCTGGATGGGACCTCATTCTGAGCACCTACAAGTCTCGAGGAAGTTGAAGAAAACAACTTAGGAACAGCTCTAGAGAGAGGAAGCTAGGAGATTGTTGTACTTAATTTACCCCGGCACCTTTTGCCCACAGCAAGCTTAAAGCAATGACATTTAATAATAACCTGAAAACTTGGACCTGTCAAGAAATTGCAGTGGCCCAGCTATACTGCATTTTGGCCTCCCTGCTTACAAAACATGGTACAAGTGCAACAGTAATAAGTCCTCAGAACTACTCTATGTTTTTGTACTTTTAAGGGAATTGGATCATTCCTATTTTAAATAATATTGAAATAAAACCCCACTGTGAACTGAATTGGGAAACTTGGCTGATTTTTTAAAAGCCATTCATTTTTGCTAGGTTCCTGAATTCCATTTACCTTGCATCCCCCAGTATGTTACAACAGCATGAGAAAATTACTGTGAGCCGGTTGGGGTGGGGGGGCAGAGGAGAAGCATCTTGCTGCCAAAAGCAGTACTCCAGCAACAGCCTAAGACTGGAGACACCTGAAGTTACTCCTCTTTATTATTAAAGCATAAATGATTTTGTTGACTCTAACCCCCACATAAAAAAAGAGAGATTTCAGAAGCAGAATAGAATCCTGAGAAATGCTGATCCTCCATTGCTCATTATAAACCATGGGGCCTGTTAAGACTAAGCAGGTTTTCATCTAATGTTGTGGTCCCCAAAAAGCACAAGAGAACAAGAGAGAGAAGGAGGACAAATTTTAAGTGGAATTTTGAGGTCACATCTTTAGGAAGTCTTTTCCCTGAGAGAAATTATCACATGTGGTAAAACATGCTTTCCAAAAACTACAGGACATCTCTGATCCACCAAGGAGTGCCGTATAAAGTTGACTTCCATAGCATTGTTTGTAGTAACAGCAGAGGGATTTGGAGGACAGAGGCCACCATTCTCAATACTTTGTTCATAGGAAATATTGCTGTCATGAGAGCCTCTCTGAAAAATAACTTCACTGGTTATAAATATTGTTGTAAATATAGATTTTATGAATAAATATAAAATAAATAATATTTATCTTTAACAAAGGTCTGAAGCAAGAACCATATTTCAGAACTTTTCTGAGAGCAAACCAGTAGCAATGCTACAGCATTATGCTCATTTTGTGAACATATTGACATGAAAGATGCCCAGCAAAAGTCCTACTCACAAAGAATTCCTGTTGTCAGCAGATTCTCTTTGAAATCTTGAAAACATTGCTTCTGGCTTTCTTGCTTATGGCAAGAATGCTAAAGTATCAGAAAAATCTCAGGATTCTAGGAATGCCATTTGACATACAAAAGAATAATTACAAAGAAAAAACAAAGGATCAGAAAATGTGTAAGATTCTATAGGCCACTCTAATCTTTTGCAGATCCATTTGCATTATATCAGCTGAAGGTTAATCACTGTATTCTAAAAAAGTGAAGGCAAAATAGGATTATTAATGCATTAATGCAAAATAAAGGAGACCACAGTAGTTAACAATGACTTTTAAATCTCTTCCTCAGTAGGTTAAGTTGCCACTTAATACAAAAAGAAATAGTTTCTTCAAAAAAAGTTTCAATTTGTCAGTTCTGTGAGGTGCTATTAGACTAAAGAAAAATCACTTGTCCAAAACTTGCAAGGATATTTCTATTGCAATATTAGAAAACTAACACTGCTGTGTATCACTAAAGTCAATGGAGGCTTAAAATCCTTTAGCTGTCATGAGAAGGGATAAATTGTGGAAAACGAATAAATACTTTCTTGAAGTAAGGCCCATATATAGCTGTTTTGACTTCAGTGGAGCATATTGCAAATAAAAAGGCTGGGTTTTCTAAAATACTTCATGTGTGAGATGTATCAATGCCAGAGCTCCAACACGAGTTGTATATTGTATATTACATTATAGAAATGGGACAAGAGAAGGATGATATTGTCTGTCACTTGCTGACACTAGAATGTGACAATTGACAAATATTTATGGTATCTATATCTTACCTTGTTCATGACTGGCTTTGAAATATGAACTATAACAATATTCAAATATATCAGTGTTTAACACTTGAACTAACCTTAGCATATATACTTCAGGACATTTGCACCTGTAATTGTGTGTTTGATGGGAGAAAAGAAAGTTGAGAAATGGTTTCCCCTGATAGAAATGTAGCCAAATTTTTTCTTCTTTCCTGGCAGTACAAGAAAAGGTTTTCTGTTTGATGACTAGATTCAAGCTGACCTTCAATTATTTGGCATATTGACTATATAGTGGTGCAAGATTCATTTCTGGTGATTAATTTGGTTGATCTATTTATTTACCTTTCATAGCTATTTATTCCCCTTTGTACCACACTTATGGAAACACACATTGAACAGAAAGACCTCTTAAGTAATCAAGCACGTTTACCTAAATCATCTTTTAAGGCAATGTCTGTTGGGCACCATGAATCCTGTCTAAGTGTCCACTGACAATATTTGCATTCATGGCTCATTTTTTACATGTTGGCTTCAGTGCATAAGGCTGAGAGAAATTTGCACGTCGGTGCAACAACTTCTTGCCTTCAGGACTCATTGTTTGGCTCTCTTCTACCTTAATATTGTGTTACAGTGATGGGTGTGTTACTTCTACAGACAGGCTCTCTAAACATACAAGCATCATATTACTTAAGCTATGAGTCTCTTCAGAACGGAAATATTTCTTGACTTCATTTGTACTCAATGTATACTTAAGGACAGTTCCTCAATTTCTGGAGCTTTTGCTGAGTGGAAATGTTTTGCCAACGCCTGAGAATTAAGTTATCTTTCTACTGACTGTCATGTGTCTTTCTGCCATGGAGACCTTCTTCATGAGCAAAGCAGTTATGACCGTGCATGTTACCATCAAAGTTATGCACTTGCTGCAGCTCAGGTTCTCCAGTTGGAGCACAGCACCCAGGTTCCCTCATCACATGCAGCAGGGAGGGAACTCGTAAAAGGATAACGCTTGCTTTGTTGAAGGAAAAGGCACCTTACAAAATATCTATTCATAAACTCTCACCAAAGTACACACACACAAACACATGAGTGTGAACTGAGTCATGACCTCCACGTTTCACACGAAAGTTGTAAGCACTGCCTGTATGTGTTTAAGCCCACATATCTACAGTGCGTATTGAAAGTTTTACACATACATGTGTCTGTCAGAGTAAGAAGTGAAAATCAAAACCACAAAAAACAGGTAATCCACACAGTCTTTTATGGCTATTTTTTTTCTTTTTCTTTTTTTTTTTTTCTTTTCCTCTGAAGCCTAAACACACTTAGTTTGATTTAGGTAAAGCCAGTTTAAATAGCCACTGGGAGTTTACAACCAATTTACATTTTAGAAATTTTAGATGAACCTAAAGCCAGAGTGCTGATTAAAAAGGTAATATCTATTCCTCATCCAACATAGCGTAGATAATTTCCTCACCAAAGAAATTGCCCCTGGCTAAAGTGACAAATCTGAGTAAAATGCTGAATGCAAAGGACATGTGAATCTGGACTGAGACTTTTCAGATCCTATCTCTTTTCAGCCTTCAACTGAAATCAGCTCGTTCATAATCTCAGTGTAAATCTTCCAGTATCTGTGTGAACATCAGATTATGTACCATGATAAAATAATTGAATAAAATTATTTTTTGAAAGAATGTAAAGGATTTTTTTACATGACTAAATGCATTTTATGCAATTTTAAAGTAATAAATTTATTCATTGAAACCTTTTATTTGCTAGCATACGTAGCCATGTCAAGATGAAGTGATATGCTGGACAGTCTGTCAACTGTCAATTTGGTTGTGATTTTTATTTTTTACATATAAGTCTTAATGATGAAAAATGTAGGCTGGCAAGAGGTTCCCTTGGATCCAAGAAATCCAGATTAGATACAAAAGCATCACTGTCAAAAGAAAAATGAAGAATAGCAATATAACTTTAGGTTTTTGGGAGCTACTAATCTTTGAGTTGTGGGAACACTCGCCATCCTTTATCAGGTGCAATTAATGTTACTAGTCTGAAATCCTGCTGTTCATTCATCCTGCATACTGCATGAATTTCTAGTCCCATTGTCTTGAAAAATTGACTCTTACTGCTCAAAAATGTACAAAGAATGGTAACAAGGCTGGGCAAAGCCTGTCGTGTGTTTTGCAGTACAAATGACTGAACCAAGTAGGAGTCCTCAGGCTGGAAGGAAGGTTACTGAGGGAACTAAACAGAGATCTACAGGCTCATAGGCTGTACTGGGCAAGTGCTTAGATAGCTGTTACCAGTGTTCCACATCATACCAGAATAAGGTGACACCACGTGAAGCAATCAGATACCTGGTTCAAAATAAATGAAGATTTTTTTCAAATGTGCAGGTAGGCTGTGGAGCCACTAATTTGATTCACATGAGACTAAATTATTTGGATAAATTATGTGGAAAAGTTTTTGTCATTTTTACCTAACAACCCATGGTTTAGCTTTCAGAATGACCGGTGTTACCATCCCTGTTCGTGTCCTGCCTCCTCTTCTGTTTTCAAAGCAGTAGGAGACTGTGTTTATGCTTGAGAAGAGGAGCCTTAATTTAAACTCACTTAAATCAGGTATATCGCCACTGAACACAGTGGTCAAGATCACAATAACTGCTACAATTCTTGGTGTTGCTTTGGTTATAAAGGATGTAGATTTGTGGAAAAAAGGCTGAGGTGGTTTTTCCAGCCAGCACTGGAATAGACATGACCAGAAAGGAGAGCGTATCAGAGCAGTATAGCATCATATAGCAGCATGGCGAGACAGCTCTTGGCTGTGCCTGCTGGCCTGGAGGCTGGGTTCCACTCTGAGGTGGGACCTCAAAAAGTCATAGCTCTCTAAAGGCTCTTCCCCAAAAAACAAAGCCCACTGAAGCTAGGCAGATGTACACCATGCATAAGTGGGTCAGAACTGTGCCCACCCCTCAGGCCAGTGAGAGGCAATGCAGGAGGGTGGTCACCCCACAGCTTTGTCCAGTCTTCTGCAAGTGCCAGCAGTGGCACAGGGCTCTCACAAGGATATTACAGAATGCAAGATACTTGCTGAAACCTTTTCTCAGATCCACAAGAAATCAGACTAAATGCACGGATATCTGATCCTTACACTTCTCAATACCTCACAGCAGAAAAATTCCTCAAAGTAGTAATGCTCTTGTCCACTTCCTCCCTCCCTCATCTCCTCCAGACACAATATAGCCTCAGCTGTACTGTATGAATCTGCACCCAGTTGTCAAACTCATACAGAATATACAGACGGATGGCTCCATCCAGGAGTCTGGTTTGGCCCCATGTAGAAGTAGAAGTAACCTGTAACCTCCAGATCTGCATTTCCGTTTCAATGTTAGTGGATGTGTGAAGCTGCAATTTAATTTTGACCCAGAATTTCTTTATTTCTTAAAGACAAACCATCCTGCCAGTTGGACAGCAGGCTTCTGTGTCCCTGGAAGAAGAGAGCCATGGGGGAGGTCCACCGAAAGCAGCTGGGTGTTGCTAACACCCATACCGTCTCGGAGAGGACAGGGATGGGCAGAGTGGGCAGTGAGCAGGCAGCTGCCCGCAGCAGCACTAAACCTCCTAGTTGCAAGGGAGAGATCCGAGCAGCAGCGTGCTCTGTCTTAGACAAAGGGTGCCAAGAAATATGTTACGCCGAGGCTGGCTATATTTCAGTAAGACCAATTAGGGTAGCTTTACCTTCAGGAACCAAGATGGTAGAAATATGTGAAAGCTTAATTGGTTGCCTTTCTCCCTAATGCCCTTGCCATGTTAACAGAAGAACGTGGGTGCAGCTTGAGTTCATTAGCCTGGGATAAACAGTTGACAAAATCCTAGCAAAGACAAGGCAGCTTGTTATTCTCAAATGAGTTAGCAATTGAGCTGAAAGGCAAGGCTTTCCCAACACTCCTGTGAGGAAAACATTATTGCACTTGCTTTGAAGAGTAGGGAACTGAAATGAAATTATTTCACCACCAAATACATCTATTACTAGTAGAGTACTATTTTTTTCCCATTATCATGAACTGTACATCTATTTCTCCAGTGCAAAGTGAGATTAAACAGCTGCCAAATCAGAATGTAGGGCCACCATCTCTGGTTGTATAAACTGATATATCTGCACTGAAGCAAATGTCAAAATGGAGCCTGTGGTGTTTTGCATAGGTTGAATGACAGTACAAAGTGCGAGGCAACAGAGGATCAGTCCCCAGATTCCTAAAGGAGCCAGAAATGTTACTTGGGACTTGGATCCCCTGCAAGGGTAAAACAAAGCCTGGGGAATTTCCCAGATCACAGATACACAAATGTGAGAGTATCTGCTGGGAGGTTACAGTCATTCACATTTAATCTCCATTTGGTTGCTCTGGAGGTAGGCTATGATGCACTTCTCCAAGAGTGCTTCTCTTACACTCCTTCAGAGAATGAAAGTATATCCCAAATTGTATAAACACTTCCAGTTAAACAGATATGGGTGAATTACATGCACAGGTAGATTATGTATATATACAAATTTCAGCAATCTAAAGCAGAGCTCCTGTCCAAAGTATCAATAAGAGGCAGCTACTGGACACGCAGCAATGCTTTACTTTCCCCAGGTAGCTTGCCATATGAATACCTTGCATTGTCCTAGAAAGACCTTCTTCTGCTGAGAATATATTTTAGTGTGAGCTCTTCCACACAGGATTTTGTATAATCAGGTTATATTCCCTAAATACTTATCACCTCTGTAGAGTATACATAAAATAAAATAGAACACAATTCCAGATCCCTTCAAGGCTCTTGCATCTCCCAAGAGCTGTGACATCTGAGTGTAGTCAGCATCAATTATGAAATTTAGGTGGAAAGCACCATGGTCAGCAAGGCCAAAGAGGTTTCAATTATTGGTACAGCTGCATTAAAGGCCCACCCATAAATTACTTAAGTGGACTCTAACAATTATGAAAACTAATGAGAATAATCTTAAATGGATAAGAACATTCTTATATCATTTTAACATTTTAATCATAAAAATAATATTAAAAAAGCTTTTTACCACTGAAAAAAAATCGGAGTCCTCAGCTAACTTCAACTTTGTTGAATTTAATGACATAGCTGAAAAGCTGGCAAAGTCGAAGTAAAGTTAAACAGATCTGTTGTTTGCCATGTCTTTTGTCTTAAAGCCACAGTACTGTGGATGACGGAGTAGAAAAACCCATCGCTGCAACGGCAAGAATGATCATTAGCAGACAAGAACTCACCTTGGCACTGATGACTAGTCTTAGGTCTACTGGACAGTGAAAGATCATCCTTTCCTTTTCATTGAAATTCTCCATGCATGCTGAACTCCCTGACAGCAGAAAACAAACAAGCAGCATTTCTAAAAAAATAGAAAGGTAGACTTACTCTTCTTTAAAAAAAGACAACTGGGATGCAATAAATAGGGAAGACTCTGCCTCTGGAAATACACTGCTTTGTGGTATGATAATCTTTTAACTTAGAAATAGTCCTTAGCTTCAAAAAGTTGAGCTAGGTTCTAGGTGTAGAAACATCTTTCCAAATTTTCTCAGGAGCTTGGACTCAGTTTACAGGTGAAATGAGACAGCTAAACCTGCACTTGAGGCAGAAAGCATGAGCTCAGCACACACACTGTATGTATTGACTTTTACTTCATGGTCAATATCTCTGAAAGTCAGACTTTCAATGGAGCTTTTACGGGCAGGATTATGTGTCCTATTTTGGCAATCAATTTCAGAGATTTGGACCAAAGTGTAATCAGAATTTAGCTCCAGGACTCAGGCTTGACTTTATTTCGAAAAAAAACAGGGGGGTGTTCCAATACACGCAGTGACAGTCAATTAATGGTAAAACTCCCACTGAATTAACAGGAAGCAGTATCGAGGCCATAGTTTAGGTAAGTAACAAAATGCAAAAGCCTTCTCATTTGCGCCAGTGACAGTACAGCATGTCTGGAGCATTTCCAAAGCTGCATTTGTGAACTGTTACTTTCTTCTCTTGGTACATGCGAATATGAACATCAAGCTGGCAGTAATGACGAATAAGTCTATGCATAACTCTGCTTTCTCTCCATTTGGTTCCTCCTGTGTCTGGCAATTAACTTGGGAGAACAGTGTTGAGAGGCATCTTTCCCAGCAGTGTAAGCAGTAAGGAGCAACAATGGCTGTCTGTGAAAACATAAAGGAGCTGGTCCTGTGTCTTCTCTCCATGGATAGATCTATGCAAAAGTCAGCTAGAATCTGGCCTCTTTGAAAATGGTGACTGAGAAGCAATGTGAATTTCTTTGTCACCCTCACTCAAGGAGGTATCTTTTCTGGCTGACAGTCATTCAGTCTGTTATGTAATAAAACACCGCACACCAAGCATCTGTGTGATTGGCAGCAATATATTATAGTTTACCCTTGGAGAGAAAGTGAGGAGCTTCAATTTTCCTCTTTTTTCATTTCTCATCACCAGTCGGATGGGTGCTGCCTGTGCAACATGTGCCAAGAGGTCACCAGTGGAGGATAGCCTTGCCCTACCACACATCATACTGAGGATGCTTTCCCAGTCATAAGGATGAAAACTGAATCAGGACAATCGAGTCCTGAGTGAGTAACTCAGGCCAAGAGGATAGCTGGTCTCTAGGAGAGAGTACCAGGCTTAGAAGGTGTGATGTGGACTCATTAGCTTATTAACATAAATACGATTTTCCTTCCACATCAGAGTTTGCACAAACACTTTGCCTTTGCTGTATGGTTTAACCTGTTGCAGAATCAATATTCACAGCCTGTCTGGGATTATGCAGTTATATGTGCACAGGTAGTTTCAGCTGGATACCATGCAAAAGTATGGGAACCCCTTCATTGTCTGTTATGTAGAAGCATAATTTTAAAATATTTAGATTTTCTTTTTTTTTACTGGAAAGTTAGGCTGGTATTTCCTTAAGATTTCTAACCATATATTGATGAAGGCATAAATGTTCATCTGTAAATTAATTCTCCTGTTAACTAAAACATTTTTAGTGCTTTTGATACCAATATCAGTCTCACATGTATGTAACAGATTCCTGCCCTCTCTCTAAGAAGTGAGCCAAACATAAGTCACATCTGGAAATTCATTACTAGGTTTACAAGCCTGAGAGAAATTCATTACCTCTGCTCTTTCTAAAATTGTAATGTACAGATCTTGGAGCAGATCCAGAACACAGGTAAATCAGTGGAAAAATGTCTATTGAATTTCAATGTAATTTTAGATCAGACCCATGGCAAATATGAGAGTGTGTCCAGTGATGTCCCTCATAACATTAATGAAGAAAGACAACATGAATATATCTTATTATATAACAGATTGCTAAAGCCTAAACTGCAGCACACATTGCTTTACTTAAAACTTGCTCAATTTTACTTCATTCTGAGGTCCCATGAAGGGAGAATTAAGATAGGCTTTGGACACCAGTATATATAAGCGCATGTATGCTCCTGAACAGTGATGTTCAGAAGCAATGTTCAGTAGAAGCATATTTCTCATCCATTGCTGCTTTTGCTGGTCTTAACTCTTTTAAAACTCATGCTTCAGGGTTTCAGCCTGTCTTGAACAATTACAAATCAAGCTGGCCCTTAGTCGAAGGCAGCAAACAAGACCGCTTCGCACCTCCTTATTTATTCTCTCCGCTGGCCACTGTCATAGACGCAGCAGTGGACTAGACACACCTTAGGCTTGAACCAGCAGGACAGTTCCTACGGTGTCTGCTAAATAATCCATTTTTCCTTCTATTACAATGTAAACTGTATTTGCTTATTGGTGATATTTTCAAGGCAGCAGCTGCTACTGCTACTGAAATCAAACATCTCATTTCCAAGGGCATTCTGGGGCTGGAAAAAAAACCAAAGGAAGGGCAAGCATCTGACTCTCCTCCTGGCTATGTGGAGAGGAGAACTGGGTGATGCTTTGCACCATCTCAAAAAAGAATCAGGAAAGGACTTCTGCCTGAAGCACATGTTGCCAGCACCAGTTGGCCCCCTTAGGCAGAATTAGATAAGATGCAGCTGTAGCTGTCCCAGCTGCATAGTTCCCTTTTGGCATTAAATGCATGGGCAGCCGGTACAGTGAACTTACCAGGCTGGAAGGTGGATACAACGAAGATAAAACGTGAGGAGGAAAGGATAAATAAAAACACTGTTCAGTGGCAAAGCATTGCAATTGCAGTACACGCTCCATAATGGGGGACTTCTTAAGGGTATCAAAGAGTTGCCTATCACAATATTCAGTTCTCGAGGAGCTTCTCTGTACAAGGAAATGTCAGTCTTCTTTCTGTCTTCTCTTTCAACCCTGTCCAGCTTTATGAATAGTCTTTTATTTTTTCTCTACTAAAAAAAGAAGTTTACATGCTGCAGAAAAGAAAGTGTGGGCCTTTGTTATTAATGTTGTAGAAATACAAATATGTCCACCTAAGAAAGGAGTCTTCATTAACTCCCACAGCCCAGAAAATTAAGGCACGGCTCATCAGGATCTGTGCTTGCTGTTGGCTAAATTGCAAGGGACTAGTTGAGTTGCTGGGGTTCATAATGCTGATAGAGCGGTTTCCACGTGAATGAAGGATAAACAGCGATTAATTTCAGCCAATAAATAATGGTTTGAGGCCCACATTGAAAGAGGAACAATTACTTTTCCATTTTTCCTGCCAAATGAGCTGATAAGAGAAAACAGGGGAGTTGGCCACGTAAATCAGTCTTAATTTTATCTTCCCCATTAAAAAGCAGCCATTAAGACTATCTTCGGCTCATTTCATCCTCTTCTTGTTTCACTTTTTCAATTTGCACAAAAGGGGGGAGTTTGCTCGTCATAAAATTTCACTTTGGCCAACCTATCATTTGCATCTGAGCCAATAAATAGCAATTAGCATAAACATTTAAATCAGGAACTGGAACAAATTCTTGTTCCCCCAGCAAGCTGTTAAATTACTGTATTTCACAATATATAAGAAGCGTAGAAACAAGATCTGCTGGGCACAATTATCCCTTTCAAACAAGACATGCTTGAAATAAAAAAAAAAAAAAAAAAGAAGAGAGATCTTCCTGGGCAACCTTCTTGCTCATAGCCAATGAGCTTAATCAACGCGGAGAGAAGCTGTACCATTAATGATGTTCAACAAAGCCCTATTTCAAGCTTTCCATCTAAAGGGATTTATTTGATCTTTATCCAAAATATAGTCCCCAGGAATTAATTTAATTTGCACTGATGTTAAATCATCAAACTTAATTGTTCTTCTACGTTTTTCTTCACTTCGCTAAAATGTGCATATCTTTACATACTGGCAAGCCTGAGCTTTGCAAGTCTTGCTTTCTTGCAGCGTGTTAATTATGTCAACACACATTCAGTGAGCATGACTCCGACTTGTTTATGATGTGGCAAATCTGCAATAACTCCGTAAATGCCAAAATCACTCCAGAGGGTGCAAACCACTTGAAATAAGGTAAGAAGGAGGCTCAAGCAGTCTCTTTTTCTTTACATACATTATTTTTGACTTGCAAGGATATTTTAACTCTATGCAAGTTTTTCATCCTCATACACTACAACAGATAGTGAGTAGAGTTATTTCCATTTTGCCGTTGGGGAACCTAGAGCCCAGACATTAAATGACTTGTCAAAGGTCATAAAGGAACTCTGAAATGCAGCCACAGTTGGCACTTGGGCCTCAAATATATACCTAGCTCTAGGTTTAACTCTTTCTAATGTATGTGCTGAGGTAATTTATGACAGATATAGATAAGTTCTCCCTTAAGGTTGCTTAGGCTCCTTCTGAATGTGACCCATACACATTACTTTCTAAAGGAGAGGTGTTCTGAAGATAGATGAACAAGCAGGAAACCTTTTACACACTCAGCTGTACAGGTAAGGTAGCACCTCAGAGTAATTCAGTGTAATCCTCTAAAATACACTAATTTTAGTGAATGTAAGCTATTGATGAAGATGACTTTAATTGTGGGTTAGGTTTTTTTTTTAGATTAGAGTGTTGGGTGGGAGTCACTACAGTGAAAAGAAGACGATAGGTGAAAATCAATACAAAAGAAGCATAAAACCAGACCTTTTGCTCCGGTGTCTGTGGGAGAGCCCTCCTTCCAGTGTAGCATGAGGTAATTTTTCCGTTGTTTTCTAAAACGACAACAAAAATAATAATTTTAAGAAGTTGTTAATACTCTGGATAATTTCTCAGTCACTGCACAAAGACAGGGAAAAGCTTCCAAGACCTTGCTTGTGCCTTATCCCATCAAATGCCAATCCTTGTTCTTGGGTCTTGTCTACATCCAAACTCACATTCAGAAAACAGACAGGATTCCATCTTTTACCTCCAGTGAAATTTTGATTGAAAGTCTCTCTGAGGACAACCTTGGTTTGGATTGATTGCCTTGTTTGAGGTCTATAGTAAAATAGGTTGAATTCTTTCTGGGTACATTTTTCTTGTAGCCTGTCTGTTAGTACTAACAAGTAAAATGTTTTGTATTTCAGTAGCATTTTCCACCCAAGGATCTGAGATATTAATAAGTATTATTATCCCCTCTTTATGAACATAAAAACTGAGGGCTGATTTACAGACAGAAGTGCATTATTTAAACTGACAGTGTTAATTAAACCAGTTTAGTAAAACTAATACAAAAATCTCTTCAGAATCTTATTATGGTTTGGAAGAGGTTACATAGTCATAAAAGTCACTTGAAAAATAATATAGTAACATCCGTGTGTGGCATTATACCAGGTTGATTAAATTATTTTTAAAGTAGAGATGACACCATTTCTTGGTGTAAACAGAATTTGTAAATCATGATAGGTTCAGTGATCTGATGTAAGGCCATAGAGTAGCAGATTCGCATCCAAGACCTGCATCCACAAGGTTTGTTAATATGATAATTTTCTGCCTTATGGACCAGTTTATGAATAGATACATGGTATTACCCTGGAACTTCTCTCTTTCCTTTTCCATAAAAAAGTTATTGTGACCATCTCTTAGTAATGTATCTGGCTTTAATGTAGCAGGATAATAAACACAGATGAAAAGAAATATTAAAGTATTCCTAACCTATTAATAATAAACATTAGGTTTATTTTAGACAAAGTTTATCAAAGAGTGTGAATTTTAGGTATAAAATTCAGAGGTGCTGTTCTGTAAATGGATGGGTTAATATTTGTGTAAGTAAGTAGATAGGTATTCCAGATGTTCTTTGAGGTATCCTCCAGAACACTTTTGGAGGATGCAATTTTCAGAAATGCTTCAGTTTGGCCATTTGAAAATGTTATTTCATCACATATATGTATTTAGGCATTTCAGTTTCTCATCCTTGCAAGTGGGAAGGACCCTTCCTATACCAAGGAAAAGTCTTGATGATGACAATAGTTTAAAATAGGACAACCTTCAGTGTATAGTCCTATTCATTTTATAACTGGCCTAAATAATTAACAGCTCTTTGCTTGGCAGCTTATTGAAGAATTTCTGTGATTTTCCTAGTGAAGTTGAATAAAATTAAGTGTGAATATAATAAAAAAGTGGAAGTCTCACATACACATGGTTGAAGAGAAGCAAATAAAAAAGGATACAAGATAGCTGAGGGACATTTGTACTCTGAAGATGTGTACTCCAAAGATATAATAAATAAAAGGAATAAAATAGGGAAGAAATAATCTACCAGTATGTCCAGCATTTTAAATTGACTCGGTCCTGTAATACTGTAATAATTGAAATATTGTGATTTTACATGCAGCAAACTCAAAAGCAGAGATGTCAGAAACAGGAGCAATACTGGGACTTGAGGGATGATACGAGATGTCTGAGAAGTATTGTTCTGAATTTTGCTTTATGTTTAACAGGATTTAGGAGTGTGAAACTAAGAGTGCAAGTCATATATTCTAACAACGTTTAGCAAAAATTGCAATGGATATTTTTCGAGAGTAAATAAATGACCATCACCGTGAATCAATTCAAACAGAAGAAATGTCATGCAGTTTTATGAAACTGTTTAAGTTCTTTTGAAGCTTTCATGAAATACAGACTGGGAAAGCATCTATCAAAGTCACAAATTCACTACTAGCTTCATGGTGTCTGAATTATGATTCAACCACTAGTTGTGAAATTGACATTTTATTTCAGATCTATAAATTGTTTTTATTAT
>VYZV01037672.1:10385-27815 GCA_013401275.1 Pandion haliaetus | reverse complement strand
ATGGACTGTGATAGTATTAAGGTGGGGGGGAAGAGATGTTTTAACAGTCCTCCAGTGCTTTTTGAATCAAGGTACAGGAAGGGCACCTAGACTGAGCCAAATTGATAAATATGTGTAACTATACCCACTTAAGGTATTCTGGAGAACGGTCTAGTTTAAATTGTTATGGAACAGTCCACTAAAGTTTGATTTTTAGCTAAAAGAATGACCATAATAGTAATTTTAAACTTGATTTTTTTTTTCTTGTCCGTTTGGAAACTTTTATCCAAGAAATGAGATTATTGTGCTTGTCTTTTGAACATCTGATCAGTGTTAGTCCAGTTGCTTTTCTGCTGGCTTTATTTTAGTATTTTCACTGGAATAAGCTGAAAGTAAATAGTCAATTTTATCTGGTAGTAAATAAATAGTAGAACATATTCATAAAGAGCAGAGCGAAGAAATAAAAATTATATGCAGAATTAGTATGGGCTATTCCAGGTACCTGTTGTGCTAGACAAAAGACTTGTACTCCTAAAGGACAAAAGGCATTTGTGCCTCTGTGATTACCGAGTTTGATAACTGGGGGAACACTCAAAACTGTAATTTTTATCCAAACGGCAATGCAAAACTGTCAGTTAAAGTTTGTTCAAGAGTTATTTTGAATTCTCATTCCATTTGCCCAGGCATTTGACCTGAGCGCTTAGTGTTCCCCAGTTTAATGCTGTTATTTATTTTTGCTCTATCTGACCCTGCTTGAATTTTGGCCATTTTTCCATTTTCCATGCTTTGTCAACTACTGTAGTTCATGTGCATAAACAACTTCATGTTGGTATACTTTCTTCCACTGTGTTTTTTAGTGAGGTGCTTTCTGCATTACTTTCATTTTCTTAAAAAGATCAGAATTATAGCTTCAGGAACAGCAAAAGCACACAAGCAACATAGGTTGTCTGTCTTTCCTAAATGTTAGAAACATGCCCAATGGCTGTGATCAGCTGTCCTAAGTTCATTAGCTCTAGCTTTGAATTTTTGTACTAATAAAGTTAAGTAAAGGGCCGAGGCTTTACTGTAATTTGGGCCTGTATTCTCTTAGCCTTGTTTTACATTATCTGTTGCTGGCTTACAAGGTTTTAGTTTGAAAAAAGTGATTTAAAAAGAAATGCAAAATAGCTTGGATTTAATCTGAATTTATTTCTGAAGCACAGCTGTTACCTAGGAAATTGTTAAGTCAAATTTTAGTGGCGCAGAAGTTAAAATTGTTATTGGGAAGCAGAGCAGTAAGAGGTATGTGTCGATATTCCAGTGTTGTGGTTAGCAGAGTATCCATTTCATAACCATGGAGATGATGTTTTGGTGTTTTTTTTTTAGTTTTGGGGTTTTTTTTAAAAAAAGGCTATTTAAATTACTTGCTCTGTCTAGTTTGTATGCTCCAAAAGTTTTATACTTCCATTGGGTGACTGAGTGCATGCTAGAAGACTGGAAGTTAGAATCGTATTAAAAATGAGCCAATAGCAAAGTCTTTGCTGATAAGGAGTTGCAAGACCTTTCAGGAAAATGTTGTCAGCCTTAAACGTCTTTTGAAAGGAAAAAAGGTATTTATTTTAATTTCATTTAATATTTCAGGTCTGAAATATCTACATTCTGCTGGCATTTTACATCGAGACATTAAACCAGGGAACCTACTTGTGAACAGCAACTGTGTTCTTAAGGTGCTACTTAAATTTATTGAAAATGTACATATGTATATGCTGTTCATTATAAATCAGTTGGTTTTTTTTTTTTAAACAAAAACATTTAATATGAACACTGTTCCTGAGAGTCCTTTTGAAAGAAAAAAATCCCACAGATTCTTTAAAAATTATAAATGAAACAAACATCTTCCTTTCCCCTTTTCTCCCTATCTCTCCCCAAATCTACAAAAGCAAGATAGGCATGGTTCTTTTGTTTGACTTGCGGGGGATCTCTTGTGCCCTCAGCAGCTGTGAAAGGCAGGCAGTTTCTTCAGATATCACAGTGTTAGTATTCAGTGTGCTAGACACAGTAAAGACCATACCGAATGCCCAAGACTCTTGCATTAACTTCTTAGGCATATGAAATTTTGGAGGGCTTAGGTGTGTTGTATAGCTATCCCAAATATAAAAAAATTAAGTTCTGTTTACACTGATTTGCTAAGCATTCTAATTGTGAAAGTTTTGGTCTGTTTCCTTAACCCTTCTGGTTCAAGAAATTTTTAAAAATTCTCAAAACTAAAGTGAGTAGAAGGCTGAATCTTTCTGTAACATTTTGAGGCATATCATGAACAAATGAAATCTGGTTTGGGACGAAATATTTTGTACCGAGAGATTGGCAATATGTATTATTTTTTAGTGCAAAGTTTTTTTAATATTTTAGGTTATAAATATTGTAATGCCAACTAAAAATGTACTGTGATTTCAAATAAAATTGTAGAAAGTTTAAATGGATGTCGAATAAAGTAGCATAATTTCTTCCTATTCCCCTTTCCCTTTGCTTATGCAGTTACAGCAGATTATCTGATTTATTTAAATGCTGGTTTGGAATTTCCTGCTTCGTTACCAGAAGGTTGCCTATTTGAAATGCATTAAGTGTTTTGGTTATTTTAATTTTTTTATTTACCTTCTCAATTTAGATTTGTGATTTTGGATTGGCCAGGGTGGAAGAATTAGATGAATCTCGTCACATGACTCAGGAAGTTGTCACTCAGTATTATCGAGCTCCAGAAATCCTGATGGGCAGCCGTCACTACAGCAATGCTATTGACATCTGGTCTGTAGGCTGTATCTTTGCAGAATTACTTGGGCGAAGAATATTGTTTCAGGCACAGAGTCCCATACAGCAGGTATAATTAAAATTTCCCTTTAAAAATTTTTCTACTGCATACTTTCATGGAATCAGTTACACTGATGCATTTTGAACCTCAAACTTGCTTTTGTTTTGCTTGGTTTACACACAGGCAAAAACCAAGCTACTCTGAAACACTGAAATGATAGCTTCCAGACAGTATTAAAAGTAGCGGTTATTTAATGTTAGCTTTTGTAATGTGTATTTTTTTGTAATCCCCTGTAATCTGCTGCAGTACCAAAGCCTGCTGTAGCATTTTACTGAGATAAGGTAAAGGTGATATAACTGGGATCAAGCTTTTTGTAACAACTAATATGAGAAAGTAGTAAGTTTTCTGTCAAGATATAACTGGAGATTTAGTATTGGCACTCAGAACTGTTTAAACTGCCAATTAGTAGTATTGCTCAGACTGCTTCATTTTAGTCCCGGTCAAGTGCGTAAGAAGGTATTGAATATTTTTTTATGTTGTATAGCTGTGCCTAGGTATAAAAACATGAGATGTACTTCATCACCATTCCAACAGTGAGCAAGCTAATATAATATACATATATCTCTAATAATCTTGAAGTGCTATTTTTACAGTAGGTAGAAAATAACGTCTGCAGCAAGATATTAGAGATGGATGCATTTATACGGCTATCTAAAAGAAGGAACAAGATGTGCTGACACAAAATGTTTATCTTCAATGTTGCTAGTATTCATCTATATATTAGAGACTACACAGCATTAAAATTGTGAGATTTGTATATTGATTGACAAGAAGTAAAAACACATTCCAAACTTTTGTTAAAGGTGACATTCCAAAATCTATACTTTTCTTGTTTGTTTATGCAGATAGCATTTTCACGGGTTTGAGAGATATTCACATTAGCATGCTGTTTTCAACATTCATATATTTAAAATGTTGTTGTGTTGTGTGTATATTTTTTTTTCAATGCAGTGTACTGTCCAGTAGTGCTCCCAAGCAGGGACTTGTTAGTCATTCTAGACAGCACTGATACCTTGTATGATCACAAAAGGTAGACTTCCTCCCAAAATACACCTCTCTCCTACCCTTGCGAAGAGACTGCAGAGGAGAAAAGCAGTACTGTAATCAGAACTGCTAGTTAAATTGACAGCTATTCTGTTGCAGTCTCAAAAATATTAAATATCTCCTGTTATCTAATCTTTGATCTTTTGCTACACTGAAGCTAAACATATATGTGATTTTAATAGCCTTGGCTATTGGCTTTTTGGCTTCTTGAAATTTAAAGTGCAAAGACATTCATCAGATAACTGTAGAATAGCATTATGGGGTGGTGGTTTTTTGGGTGATGTTCACTTCATTTGATTGAAAAGTTGTATAAAGTTTCATAAGAGTTCCCAGATCTTTTATGATCCCTGTGCAGTAGAATGGTTTAGGAAGTAATCACCGTATATATTTCAGTTATGTTTGGAGCAATTCAGTGCTATTCAAAGGTGGATAGAGTCGGTATAAGTGCCTCGGGCTAGTCAGCATCATGGTCTTTCCTTATGCCTGTGCTGTGGCCCTTAGTGTAGACTGCATACCAACAGTGGTTATCCCATGCACCCAGGGGAGTGAGCCAGGACAGCAAAAATTCTCTGATGTCACGATAGCCATCATCAGGGTAAAGTTCTCCTGGTAGAAAAATCAGGGAAGAGATAATTTTTAAAATGACTGTACTGGAATTTTTAACTCAAATCTCTGATGAAGAAAGTGAATAAAGCTTTACATTATAGACCAGACTGGAACTGGTGATTTTGGTATTTTAAACTTTGGATAGTGTCATGTTGAAGGCAATGAATATATCTAAGTTGCTTACTCGAGTTATAATAGCTAACTTTCACTAAGGATTTTGTGGGACTTCTTACAAAGGTAAGAAATGAGATAACCTATACTGAGACTTAATCAGAAACACTTTCAAATATAGTATTTCCTAACACCTCCTATTTTTGCTTTTTACTGATACTATTTAGAATAGTTAGCATTTTTGTATGATACAATCTTTCTATGTTTGCTTAAAAATGCATTTTTAAAGGTGCAAATACAAGTTACTTTTAGCCATATGTCCAGAAACATTCAAGATATTTAATTTTATCTTTTAGTGCATCTGTGGTGCAGGAAGGGTAATCTCTGACTTTCTGACTATCTGCGGGAGCAAATGCCTTTCTCTGCTTGCTTTAAAGACTAGTCTGCACACTGTTTTGTCAAAGGCAGGCGATAGAGTGCTAAGTTTTAACCACCTTCCTAGGTTAGCCAGTTCCTCCGGTCTGATTTTGCTGATTATTATATAATCCTCCTTAAAGATAACCGGTCGCGTGCCTGAGACAGTAAGCAGAGTCCATTCGGAAGGATTGGAGTGTCAGGAAGAAAGGAGAACTGGGCAGATACCGCTGGCCCAGTGTAGCCATTTCCCATTAGCTGCAGCACGTACATGAAGTTGTCTCTCCGGCATGTTGTGCCGCCAGCCTTTGACGTGTCAGCACGCGTGTGCGCGGGCAGGGAGGAGAGGCTTGCCGTTTCACACATCGGTCTACCAAGGGTATGCTTGTTGCTGGATACCGCTTTTGTATTTCTGGCTTCAGCAATGTTTACTTGAGCAATTAGTGCATACCAGCAGGAGGGGATCTGTAGAGCCAGGTGGTCGGTGCTGAGGACCTGACACCCCCATTTTCCCCAGTTCAGAGTGGAGATGTGCTTTGGAGTGCTCTGGTTTTTGTGCTCTGGTTGCACAGCCTGGATGCCCACTGTCAGCTGAAGTACCTCTAGATGTTCTCATGCATGCATCCCCCGGTTAGCCTTATCTAAAAGGAGCCCAGTGCCTGTGCTCTGAGACGCTCAGTGCAAACAGGGCGCAGGCAGTGGCAGCAGCTGAGAAGTTAGCTTTGAAAGTGCGCTTCTCCTTCTGACCTAAAATAATAATAATAATGTAATAATGTAGATTCATTGTATATACCTGAAAGACTTGCAATTCATGCAACTGAGGTCAGTTTAATTCAAAATTAATGTTTTGTAATATTTTTTCTATTTTCACACTAAAATTTCAAAATATATTTTGTAATACTTCAGAAAAATGTGTTTAGTGACTGATGACGTGCATCTAGATAAATGAAATCAGACCTCTCAACAAAACTCTTCTGTGAACGTATTGGAAATGTATGGGCTAAGACAAGAGGATTTATATCTTGAGAGATGTTAAGCATGAACTTCCAGGAGATCATTATGAAAATTGTTTTCAGTGTTCTTTCTTGTAACCATTCGAATAAAGTGTGTGTATTTATATCTATATACATAGATATAAACGTATATTAACATATAATTGCTGTGTGCTTCAGGAGTAGTTGGCCGAAAAAGACAGGGGTTTATGCAGTCTACGTTCCCTGATACGCTGGTATAATTTATTATATTACTTTTTCTATT
Organism: Pandion haliaetus; assembly: GCA_013401275.1. Taxonomy (NCBI): domain Eukaryota; kingdom Metazoa; phylum Chordata; class Aves; order Accipitriformes; family Pandionidae; genus Pandion; species Pandion haliaetus. The sequence goes on along the minus strand of VYZV01037672.1, from coordinate 21,559 downwards.
TTGTAAACACATTGATCTTTTATTATATCAGCTCCACGTGTCTATTTCTCAACTAGATATTTTCCACATCTAAAAACCTCAAGGTTTAGGATTTTTCTTCCTGCCTAGTTTTCCATCTCCTTACAAACGAAGGTGCTTTGCTGTCACTCCTCTGTGAAGTTACACTAGCCCTGGCCACGCGGTGCCACGGCAGACGGGAGGACGCGTGTTCAGTACCAAGTTACGACCTTGCATGTACCTCGAGGCGCTGGGCAAACTAGTGCTTCTGCTGGAGAGGGGGAAAGGTGGAGAGAACACACCGACTGAGGAGTTACGCAGTTCGGTGTGTAAACTGCAGTCACGTTTCACAAACGTTGTACCAACAGTCAGCGGGTGATTTTCATGCGTACAAGGCCTGTATAATGATGATAATGGGTTTATTCTCAGAGGAGAGCCCTGCAGTTGCTCGTTAGCGCGGGTGGATGGTGGTCACAAGGGAACACTTGGAACCAGGGTGCTGATCTCACCGCTGACAAGACTTTTTTTTTTTTTTTTACTTCGCTTGACTTAGGGTTTTTTTGTTTGGTTGGTTTTATTCACTAAAGGAGTATATGCACACAGTTTCACAGAGGTAAGGTGAAATCTTGTCTGTTGCTCTCCAAAATGAAAAAGGGGAATGACATGTCATGTCATTTCAAGTTGAGACCAGTTTTAAACACGGCATCATCTTTGCTCTTTTTTAGGTAGCTTTTATTTTCCTTATAACCAGCACCACTCCTTTTCCTTCCGCTGGTGCTGGGCAGACTTTTTTTTTTTTCAATACAGAATGTTTGCACTGTAGTTCTGAGGGGGGGGTGTCCCATTTTCTATAGTTTTATTCCTGTTGATGGCAAAAGATTTTGTGTAAAGTAGTAGTTGACCTGGTTTTTTGGCGTAATTTTTTGTGGTGTATTGGTATACAATGCTGACATTCAATTGAGAATATTTGGGTTTTAGAATTAGTAACACACCATTAAGAGTACTTGATTTTCTTAATGATGTAAAACTGACTTTTAAATTGCAATAAAATATTTTATTAAACCTGTAAACAAAAAAAAAGCTCCCAAACTTGAAAATCAGCTTGTGTTAAGGCTTTTTCAGTGAAATTATCAATGTTTTTATTTGCTATCTACTAAATGTATATGTTAATGTTTGTAATTTACTATCCATAAAATAGTGGTATTGAACTGATTCATATCTGAAATGTAATTTATGTTAGCTTAAGAATCTGCTATCATAGTGAAATATATTAATATATGTCTAAGACCTCAAATTTATATGTTCTATACCTACAGTTGGATTTGATTACAGACCTGTTGGGAACACCGTCGCTGGAAGCAATGAGGACGGCTTGTGAAGGCGCCAAGGCACATATACTCAGGGGTCCTCATAAACAGGTATAGCCTTGTTTCAAAACGCCTTTTTTTACTCTTGGTCGAGACAATCCTTCAATTGGCCCCCCTAAGTTAGGATTTCCTCTGTGCAGGTTACTGCTGCTGTATCATCGCAGTGTTTCACATCTTGATTAGATTCTCATGGCATGTTTGTTCATAAATACTTTGTTTGGATATTTAATCTCGGAGTTGTCTCTTGCCTGTAAAGCGGGTTAAGTTTACCAAAGGTGGTTGTGGTGTTGCAGCGGCGTGGGTTAATGGTGCAGTTATTCAAACTACTGTTGAGACAAGGTGGTTTTTTACTAATAAAGTGCATTTCTGGCCTCTGTCATGTATGTATTGTTTGACTTGAAGACACAGGTGAAAGTCTCCTTTTTTTGAAGCGACGGTGTTTTATAGGTATTTTGAAGGAAGATGTTAAATTTAAGTGGTAATATTGGCAAGAAACATAAATTAAAATTGACGGTATAGTTCAGAAAGCCCTGGAGGGGCTCCTGTGCTGACAGGATCAAGAGTGTGAGGAGGCGGAAATCACCCGTTACCCAGGTCCGTAAACAGAACGGTCCAGCAGCTCATCACCAAAGGGTCCCCTCACACATCCGTGCAGTGACCTGAGCTGTTCGTGAAAGGCAAGATACCAAAAACTGAGATACAACGTTCAACATAACTGAAGTAAAAGTTAATTTAAAAAACAAACAAACAAACCAGAGAAAAAAGGCAGGATGATGTCATTATGCTGACTGGACAATAAAAAGGGCAAATGAAAGTTACTGTTAATAGATACAAAGAAATGCTTATGCAGGAATCCATAGTGCAGTAATAAAGCAGTATGTCCATCCAACGTGGTCATTTTTATGATTGTTAGATAGTAAAAATTAACAAAATTAATAACCTGTACATGTTAATACATCAGATCTTTCCAGTAGTTAAGTTTGCATCTTTATTTTCTGCATGTTGAATTAATTTCTCAAATGTCTACTCACCGTAATAGTAGTTACCATAGAAATGAGTATTAAATATATATTCTGCTATATTATTAACATGTGGGAGTTCTGCCTCCTTGGCACTTTTGATTCACTACATCAAGTTGTCTCTATTCCATTTTATGACAGGTTTTTTTTTCTTTTAACATTAATAATAGGAGGATTTCCTTAAGACTTTCTCTACCAGTTTTAAAACAAATCAAGTTTATTTTTTTTGCTGTCACGTGCTAGAAAAGTTGTAACTTTTAAGCATGTTCCTGCACTTCCAATGTTTGAGGTGTTTTAAAAAAAAAAAAGTTTAATAGTGATTGAAGCTGGGAGAAATACATCACTATACTTAATATATAAAAATATGTAACAGTATACAAATATATCTAGATACTTTATAGAATACATTGGTTTAAAATTCTGATAGTTTGATAATCACGTGACATTTCCAAAGTGCAGTAGTTGTGCTCTTAGTAGTAGTAAGCAAGAACTCTGGAACTTATTTGTTAGCCTTGTTCAGTTTGTTTTATAAAGAATTGAAATGGTTACCAGAATGTCTTCTGATTTTTTTCATCCCAGTGCTAAGGCTATTCTTGTACAAGCCTCTGGAACTGTGTCTCTTGACCCATTCAATGATGGGAATACTGAAAAGCAAGTGAGGTGAAATGGTATCAAATATTTCCAATACGGATTTAATGTCCTATAGCCACTAAGTCATAGGAAATAAACTATAAGCAGTTAGTTTTGTGACTGTTGAGGAAAACATTCATTTTTCATGGAGCGCCACAGAAGCTGAACAGTCTCTGGAGTTGGTGTGCTCATTTGCAACTTGGAAATAGGGGGTTACAGTGCATCTAGTTGATTTCTTTAATGATATTTCTCTGTTTTCAACTTCAAGCACACTTCATGTCTGAATGTAAATTCATGGCTTTTCATCTTTTAAAGTGGAGATTTTGCTGGTTATAAATAGCTAAATGTTACCAGTTTCTTAATTAGATTAATAGGGAGAGAAAGCCAAGTTAGAAACTGGTGATTACTTTGTCACACAAACTATTTTTAATCCATGTAGGTGAGTATAGTAGGAGTTAAGGGGTAAAGCATTTTGCTGCTTTATGTAAAAATAGATTGGTGCGCGAAGTTTCTGATTAAAAAAAAAAACAACACCCCACTGTGTGTTGGCATAAAGAAAATTTACATACTATGTAGACTTTGTCAGTTTTGCAGTTAAAAATTTTACCTCAAACTAAACGTACATGAATTGATAAAGTTGCTTAACTGGCAGCCCTAGGAAGAGCATCTCCTCCCACATTCCCAGTGTGCCATAAGGAGCGGTTTGGACCTCACTGGCAGTCGTGTGCCGACCCACTTACAAAAGTAAAATGTGTTGGAGTTCATTCCCTGCCTGTTGTGGTCCTTGCATTCTCTGTTACGGACGAGAAAGGTCCAGCACGGTGCACCTTACTTGTTCAAAGACCTGATCATTGATGCCATGATAATCAAACCTTACAGCAATTCAGTTTTTACCAATTTCTCCTGCCCTTGCTAGTACTCATCAGGACTGTTTCTGATCTCCAGCAGTGGATTTGAGTGCAGTTTGCCAAGAAAATGCTGTCCCCAAAAGCTGTGTATAACCAGGTGCTCTCGGAATGGTAGACAAGCTGCAGACTAGGGGCATAAGTGTAGCAAAAAAAGTGCGTCCTTCATTTGTACTGGATGCAACAGCTTCCATAAGTGAAGAATGTAATCATATTTTTCTGCCCCAGTACAGGGATGAAACCTACTTAATCCCACTGCTTGGATGACAGTGCTTCTCTCTGCCGATGGTACTTAATAATTAGAAATATCATATGAAGTTACCAAATATTGTAGCTTTATATTCTATAGACTGCACTTAAAAACTAAGGCTGAGAAGTGCTTAGTGCTGTATTTGGTAGTTCAGGGATAACTTAGAATGATGTCACTGTGGAAGTGTAATTTTTATATATACTGACAGATATACAGCAACTAAATAACTTCTGTTCATTTGCTTTGCTAAACGGGTAGAAGCAACAGATGCCTGCCAAATACTAGCGCTGCATACCAGTTAAAAGTCTGTGTAGAGTTAGTGTAGTTCTGGAAATGCCATGGGTCCATGCAAAGTTTGTCAGTGAATATTGTCCCATGAATATGCTAGCTAGCTTTCAAATCATTTGTTGTATTTTAGGCAGAATGTTTTAGTAATTTCTGTCAGCCCGCTAGTATATTCTTCCCACATCTCAACAGTAATTAATCACACACGCTAGTGAAGCACTCTGTATAATTCTTCCTGCCCTTATGGCTCTTCCCAACACCTGCATTCACTAGCCAATATGAATGCTATTTGAATTTTCATGGGAAGAACACAAAGGTGTGTGTGTGGCTGCACGTGGATGTGATGGTTTATTTCCTTTAAAAAAAAAAAAAAAAAGAAAGGAGAGTTGGACTTGGAAGTAACACACTCCATAGCAGGAATTTTCTTTGCAGCAGTGCCTGGCCTAATATCTACAGGGTTCTTTTTTCCTTTGGTTGGGGATTTTGATTTCTTTTTTCAATAGGTTTGTGGTTTTGCTTTCCCTTAAGTGTGAAAATGGAGACTTCCTTTCCCCCCATCTTACTCTTTTTTTTTTTTCTTTTGTTTTTTCCCCTTCACTTTAGAGGAGTAACTGTTCGCTTGTTTTGCAACACTTTATTTGCTTTGAAGACTTAACTGTAGCGCACTTTACTGCCGTTCTTTAAGCTAAATAGGAATAATGTCAATTAAGCAGGAAAATATTTTACTTGATTTTGGAAACTGACATTGTTGTGGCTTTAAAAAAACTCTTTGAAGTTCATTCCAGAGTCTGGGGTATAGCTAATGCTTTAAAATGAATGGCATATAACTTTAACGTTATTGTTGATTAATTTGTTTCATTCCGGGCAATTTCAGGCAGTGCTTCTTCCCACGTGTTAGGAATCTGGGGATGGGGGTTGTCCTGGCATTTTGCTACCTTAGCGTTAACATTTAATTCCAGAGTCAAAGGAGACTTCCAGGCTAGAGGGTATGCGCAGTTAAAAGTTGTCAAATGGCGACTTTATGTGTTGAGTAAAATCGTGTTAAAATATTACCTGCGCGTTGAGCCCAGTGGCACTGCTGAGGCTGGAGAAGGAGTTGTCCGTACGCCCACGGCCGTATAATCCCGTGCTCCGCAGCCCGTATTGCTGGGGGATTTGTCCTTGCCTCCAGATCCGCAGCTGTGAGGAAGGTTATGTGCTCGTATTCCCAGAAAGGGCTGGATGTCCCCAGTTTTTAAAATCTGTCTTGACCGGGGTATTTGTACCACGAGTTTTTTTTCACTCTCAACTAAAACTGGAAACTTTCAGAATGGGCGGGCTGTCGGGCTTGCGAGCGTTTGTGAGCAAAATGAGGAATTACAGGAGGAAAATGGCCTGCAGAGCTGGTTTTTGTGGGGCTAACCGGAGCAAGGACTGCGCTGCTACCGCCAGCTTTGGGGTTGTTCCAGCTTTTATTTTTAACCACGTGGTTCATGCCCGGGGTACCGCACTATAGAAGAAGGGGCAGTTCACTGAGCCCCCCCTTCCCCTCCCCCAGACCTTCCAGCCTTGGTAGTTGGCCTATTTATCTCTGTAAAATGCTGTATGCCTGAAGGTCATTTTAATTGTACTGGATGTCACTGTCAGTTAGATATGGATCGCCTGAGTAAGGAAAAGCGAAATAATCCATAATTTGGCAGTGATTGAGATCAGAAAAATGAAATACTGGAAATGATGTGGTTAATCAAACCCCTGAGCAGCTACAGCTTAAAGCGGTGTCTATATAGAAAAGTAAAGAAATAAAAGACAGGTTTGTCCAGGGATTATCTGTGAACTAAGGAAAAAATAATCAATTAGATCTCTATTACAATTGCTGAGCTTTTTAATAATGATTATTGTCTCGTTGGAAAGCGTTAGGTAGCGCATGTCCTTTTTAACAAGAAGTTTGTCCTTGGTGACTCTAAAATAACGCGTGCTGTTTTCTTGCTGATGGATCTGACAGGATAACTATCTGTACTTTTCTTTCTCCTATTTGCCCTACAGCCATCCCTTCCTGTCCTATATACACTTTCCAGTCAAGCTACACATGAAGCAGTTCATCTCCTTTGCAGAATGTTGGTCTTTGATCCAGTAAGTATGATTTATAATTATTCCTAACACTTTTTGTTTTAACAGTTTCTGTTGTCTGCTACTTAAGTGAATATTTTAAGTAAAGGACTGCTTTAACTGATTTTCTTCTACGTTGCATTTCGGTACTTTTGGGTCTGTAAAAGACATAAAAGTGTCGTCTTATAATTGGTCAATTAATTTCCCCCTGGAATGGGGGTTTTGCATTTAAAATCTAGTGGTCTTTTGAAGAAAGTTACGACAGAGTGAGAAAGATGAGGGTGTTCATGAATCATGCTATCTTTTCCTAGCTAGGTGTAGGTAGCAGAACATCAGATACTTTGATGCAGTGCTAATTAGAGACGCGTGGGTGTTCGTGGTCTTGCCACACACAAAAAATTCCTTCTGCATCCACACAGTCACATAACAGGATCTTTTTTCCTACTGAGCATCTGTTTTTCTAATAAAAATGTGCTGCTGTGGATTTTGGATTTCATCTCTTGGGCTTACTATACAAGATTGTCACTAGAAAATCTGATACCTGAATCGATGGTCTTAATTATTTCATTCTTACAGAAAAAAACTGGACACTTCAAATGAAAAATAGACAGATTGACTGAACTGCAAAGGAGGGAGCTTGTAATTGATAAACTATTCAGAAGGCAGTACCTTCTGATTTTATTTTTTTAAAACTTAAGATTCCTTTACCGAACAAAAACATAGAAGTGTTAAATCCTAACTTCCATGTAAACAAACTTATTTTTTTTTCATTTCTAACTCCCTCAACACTTAAAATACTATTAGTCCCAAATCACATTAATTTCATTTAAAAAATATCCTGGGAATTGGGACACCTGGGTTTTACCTCAAGCTTTGCCCCTGCTTTTGCTCTGTAACTTTGAGCAAGTAACTTTTCTGTTTGTGTTTTGGTTTGCTTTTTTTTTAATTCACCTACAACAGTGGACTTCATTACACCTTGAATTTGCAGTAGCACTTCTGTCTGCAATTCTTTAGAAACAGGTAGTATTCTCTTTTTTGGACGAGGTGGTGTTGGACACCTAGAAACTGAGTACTTGGGTTATGCACAAAAAAAGTCTCAGTAATGTGGAAGTAGACTTGGTTATGAAAACATTGCTCTGACCCCCTTCTTCCCTGCACCTCCTTCACTGCTTGTGTTCTGAAACTTGATGTGTAAAGTATTTCTCAGAACTCCAGATGCCATATGCTGAATTACCCTCTTTAGTGATGCTTAAATTTGTGTTTTACTTGAAATACGTACATAAGGACACATTAAAATGTTTTGCAGAGTATGGACCTACAAAATGCTGTATTTGCTAACATTAAATTCTTTGGGCTTATTTTGATTTATTGTAGGAGTCATAATTTTAAGGTTATCTGGAGAAAGTAATTATTGAAAAATATATTCCTGAAAATCATATTAGCAGCATTTTCCAGCATTAGCTACAGTACAGAAAGGTCAGTATCTTAGCAATGCTGCTTGTTTTTAAGTAAAATCTTCCCCCTAGTGGCAGCGTGTGCAGATCCGAAACTCTGACGCGAACTAATCCTTTAACGTGATTAGGGGTTTATAAAACAATTTAGAATTAATTGACGAGTAAGTATTGTTTAGACTGTTTCAATATCTCTGAAAATATCCTAACTATTTTTTTTTAATTTTATTTCCTTTGAATGCAATATTGCAGTCCAAAAGAATATCTGCTAAGGATGCCTTAGCTCACCCATATCTTGACGAAGGGCGGTTGCGATACCACACTTGTATGTGTAAATGTTGTTTTTCGACATCTACTGGAAGAGTCTATACTAGTGATTTTGAACCCGTCACTAATCCCAAATTTGATGACACTTTTGAAAAGAACCTCAGTTCTGTTCGGCAGGTGAAAGGTAAGTAGTAGTTAACCTTTGCCTCTGCATTTATCTTCCTGCTCCATCCGTTCGTAGTATGTCGTTAGGATGTGCAATCTGGATGAATACACTAACCCAGGTGGTTTTTTTCTTTTAGGTATTTTTTCACAGAGATACAGGAAATAATTTCTTTTCACTGAAAGAACAGAATTGCTTGTAAATGTTGTGACATAACATAATATCACACGCATTAGTTGACGTGCAGAGTCCGTCGGTTTCAAACCTTAATAGCACTCTTCTCTGGTGTCAGTGTTCCCCACGGCACGCACTCTTTTGCTGAAGGATTGCACCGGGGGGGAAAGGGAAGTCACTATTGTTGCCTTTTTGGGGTGCGAGGTGTTATCTTGATAGCTGTCCTGCAGAAAGGGTCGGCATCATCAAGTAGCCGAAGCTGAGCAGTCTCGTAGTTCTTCTGCTTCATGTCCCCCAATCTATCACGGTCTGCTCGGGCTGAAGCGTCCACGTCGAGTGCCTTTACAGCAGCTGCCCTCGTAAGCGCTGTCGCTGGTGCCACTCTGCGGTTCTGGCAGTAATGCAGAGGATGCGCACTGGGTCGTGACGTGCTGTCGGGAGGAAAATAAGTCCCGGTGCCTGGAAGAGGAAACTACTGCTGCACGTGGTTACTAAATGCCAGCAGTTGTTTTGTGGCACTAGAGGTTTGAAGACTGATTCCGTCATAGCAAACTAGCCGTAAAATAGACTTTGTTTCTTTTGAAAGCAGATCCAGTCAGGAAAGCAGTCCTTTTATGAGAGCAATACACTGTGAGAAATAGTAGTAGGGATTTAGGTTCTGTTTGGTGGCAGCTCGAGTAACTCAAGAGGAGGAGAGGGAGAAGAAATGTGTTACCTCAGTAGTTTCTAACAATCAATTCCATCATTTGGGACAAAAATACCCCATGATGTTGCCACGATAACATGGCTTGTTTCGGATAGATCCTGAACTTCTGATTCAGAAATTCACATTTATAGTTCTTACTTATAGTTCATGTAACGTTGTTTTCTTTTTATCCTGTTATTCTTTCCATTTTCCTCCTCTCTTTGGCCATCATTTTCCAGAGCTGTACGTAGATCTGCCGTCTTCTCTGAAATCTGCTGTTCTAAATGCTGACAGCAATGCAGATTCCAGCACGCTGCCTCTAACGTACCATCCGGGCATACGGAGCTCCGTGCTGGCAACCATCGCGGCCGCTCATAGGGGAGCAGCCCGTTGCCAAACCTTCCAGGCTCCGCTTTTCGGGAAGGGGGGTGCGCACACGTGTGTGTGAGAAGATGTTTTGTCTGGCAACTGTACAGAGAGTTCCTCTTTCCTTATGAAAATGTAGGGTTTGTTTTAATCATCTCAAGGGGCAGTTTTGTGCTTGGTGGTAGTAACTGATTTGTGAATCAAACCGGACTGAGTCACAGGTAGAACTGAGAGTTGAGAATTCTTTGTTTTTCAAAAAGTTACACCCTAAAATTGGTATTTAATCTATAACTGGTTATCATCAGTTCAGTATTATAGCGCTGATTAGGGTTTTATTTTATATACATTTATTTCAGCGTGCATATGAGAGTTCTGTGTGAATTTATGCTATGCGGTATGGCATCGGATTAGATTTAGGGAAGCTGGAGTTTTTATCGTTACTAAAAGGTACTTTCAGGAAAGGAAGCTATATATTTTCCTCCAGTCTACAATGCGTTTTACTGAAGCAAAAAGTGTTAATGGTGTGATGTTTTTTATTTTTCTCCTACGTACAGAAATAATTCATCAGTTCATTTTGGAACAGCAGAAAGGAAACAGAGTGCCTCTCTGCATCAACCCTCAGTCTGCTGCTTTTAAGAGCTTTATTAGGTAACTGTATGTAATCACATCTGATATTAATTCACATTTATTAGTAGTACAGAATTCACAATCCAAAATGTTTTATGTTTTAGGTTTCTGAGAGTAGAAAAGGGCCATAGATAACTTCTGCAAAAAAAAAAAAAACCCAAACACTTGTATGGTTAAATTTTGAAAATATCTTTATGAATTCTTCTAGAATTTAAGTAAAATGCACAAAAGCTTCAAGTAATGTTTTTGCGTAAAAGCACAGAAGTCAGACGAAAAATTAGAATTGAAAGGTTGACAAGTTTGAATTTTGACTGTAGAATTGCACTGTAAAAACATTAAAAGGAATGACAGATGAAAAATGGTTAAGAAAATAAGTAGATAAAGTATATGAAATATTTGTTGTCAGTGTTGTTAACGGTTGGTCTTGGGGTGTTCTGGTTTGATTTTGCTGGGCTTTTATTGTTTTCCTTGAAATGTTTGCTTACTGGTCAAGCATTAACTTTCTTGTCTATTAGCTATTGCAAATGAACACTGATTTTCTGTATCACCTGCATTCTAGTTCCACAGTTGCTCAACCATCTGAGATGCCGCCATCTCCACTGGTTTGGGAATAAAGTGGAAGATAATATACTACTGAAGATGTAATGTAGCTTTCCACTGGAGTCTGGGATTTGCAATTCTGGAGGTTAATCATGCTTGTACTGTAATTTTACTAATGAAGTTTTAAATTAACAACCACTACTTGTACAATATGAATAATATTTAGAAATGTACTAGACTTTTAATCTTGTAAAGTGGTTGTGCTTTTAGAAGAAAATATTTTACCCAGAGTTGCACGTGTTTTATGAATTCTAGTGCAGCTGTGATGGCTCAGCTCAGAACAAACAGAATTGAACCAAGACC
>VYZV01037671.1:7607-33437 GCA_013401275.1 Pandion haliaetus | reverse complement strand
ACCCAATCAGATTTGTTAATATTTTTTTTTTCTATACATAAAATAGCATTCTTGTTCATCATTCTTTTCCTTTAATAGTGGGTATAATCTTACTGTGATCACTGTACTTAGACATGAGAGATATAATGCTGTATCATCTCATGAAAACATCCTGTAACAGGGATATCCGCCCTGTTAAAAGGAATAGAAGCAACTGTAGATTTCCCTTTGAAGTTGCTACTAACTCCATTCTGCATTTTCTACTCAAGAAAATTCCCACTCTGAAAAACCTGACAGCCCTTACTAAGCCTTTTCTCCAGGGTGTATCAGATAAAGATAAAGACTTCAGTAAAGACTATCTGGTTTGCTCAGTCTTGTACACAATACACAAGGTCCCTCCCAATTTGTTGGGTTAACAAGGATTATGCTTCTCAAGGCACATGATATCCCTTTATATATTTTTAAAACACAATGCAAATATTAAATGCCACTGACAGCATGCTTCCACAGTTCCTCATGTCTCATGAAATCTCAATATGTTTTCACAGGGTCAGTTCATCTGTATAAATATTCTTATTCTGGTTCCACTCAATTCTTGCCTTAATTACTTGAAATTAAACAAAATTTACAGTAGAGGATATAATCAGCTGAATAGCTCACAGTTTATTGCTGTGGACAAAAAGCCAGTGTGATTCTTTGATACATGCATAGGAATCACAATTACACATGTCATATTACCTGCAATCTGGAAAGAGTGCTCTGAGAATACTGCATACAGTTCTGCTGCACATAATTCAAGATTAATGCTGAAATGAAAGTGACTTCTTGGAATAACTGCAAGAGTGACTGGGGTTTGGAAAACACGCTTCATAGCGAAAGACTCCAGGAGCACATTGCCCATTTAACTTCTCAAAGCGACTCTATTAACTGGCGTGTGACTTGGCCATAATGAATACTGCAATGTCTATCCAGAGAATGCATACTGGTGATAAACTATTCCATCGAGCTCAGTGGAAATAAGACAACTTTCAAATGTTCAAAACTGATGACAGAGAAGTTGCATGGGATTCAAGTTTCTTCTGTTCAGATGCAGACATCTGTAGTATGAATAGTTGCCTTGACTCTCTTTACAGGCTGTGGACAGCTATGAACATTTCTATCATACTACTTTTTTCATCTTAGGTAAATGAACTGTGCTCTAATGGGCCTATCACTCTCCACTGGAAAACTTGCTCAGTTGTAGATAGACATCTAAATTAAAGTTTGGTAAGAAGAATTCCTTCATTCATATTAGAAATGTCACACACCTTTCAACAGATATTAAAAGACTGTGATGGACTCTTCACTGATGGCTCTTCAAACAGAATAGGAAGCACTTCTTATACTGTACTCCCAAATTTAAACTAGAATTAATGCATAATATTCTGATACCTTGTGTCAGATACGAGGTTTGATGCAGTGATCACAATGGTCTTATCTGACCTTAAAAAATTAAAACAGTTGATTTAAACCAAAAAGGAATTTCCAGAAACATTTCTTCATCAGCCTAACTTTGCTACTTAAACTTGTGCCATGAAACAAGTGTCACGATGTGCATAACCAAACCTAGATCTTTTATTTCTGCTTCAACTCTTCAAATTCAATTTGGAGCTCTAGCTGAAATAAAACTAATTAATAATTAATTCCCTTACAAAGTCTGTGTGAATGGAACTTTTGCAAAAAAAGAAAGGAGACTTGTATAAATAACTTTATGTCACCAAACCCTTAATACTACGGTCATGATATTCTTACAGAATTGTTGTAATTGCATTTCACAGGTGGGTTAACCTTTTATTCTTTCCTGATAGCAATGTTTGTATGCTCATGGATTGGACACTACTATTTGTTCGTCCATTCAAAACACAAGTTTTCATTCTGTCTTAGAAATCAAATTGTAAGATATAAACCAGGTGTCAGATGTAAGCAAACCCGAGAATTTCATTGCCTTCTTTTCATATTACCCTCACTCAAGAATTTCTCAATGTCTTCTTCTGTTTAGCAACCTTTATTATATGCCTACAGAATTCGCTACTCAGTGCTGAAATAATTCACTACATGTAAGACTTCACTACAAGCTGTGCTCATGCAAAAGGAGTTCTAACACAGAACATAAAAATGCTCTCTCCTGTCTAAAAATTAAAATGTAAGTTTTCAGCTTCCTAACCACACTAAATTATAAATGCAACAGCATGCATCACATATTTAACATCAAAGTTCTTAATTCATTCATTAGTTGCAAATATTTTTGGCTCTGGTTTGAATCTTCAGCATTCTCAACTCTCCTTTCTTCCTCATTTTTTTATTTGAGCTTGCAGTTTAGAAGATGTATTATAGACTCTTAAACATACTGTAGGTGCAACTTTTTATGTCTTAAATCTACCATTTTAAATTTTACATGATATATTGAAGGTTCAACTTTTTTTGTATTTGTGTGGGAGTATCTGACTTTTAAACTCATAAGCATGAAGCAGGTCCAGAGGTGCTTTAGATACTCAAACTCTCAACTTCAAAGTAGTAATATAAGCTTCTGCTTACAACCATGTGGGACATGTTTAGCTCTGGGCACATTTCACTATGTAACCTATATATGGCCAATGAGAAAGACCTACTTTTTTCCATAACCTATTTTCCCCTTATAGAAAGAGTTTAAATTCCTATGAGTAATGAGAACCACATAAAATAATTTCAAAGCCAATTTAAAATGGAAGAAGTTTGATTGAAAGAAATTATTAAAATTACTTTGCTTGCCTCTTATTCTCTTGTTTCTGTATTGGGAATCTGTCATTCTGATGTGTAAGCGTTAAGTAATTTTCTGCCATTTTTCCTAACTTATGAAAACAGGCAGGAGGTTTTCAGTATTATTGGCTCCTTTTACATTTGTATGTGACGAGCTTTGATTCTCACCATGAAGACAGAGAAATCAAATAATTCAGGAGGGCCTGAAGGGTCAAAGGCAGACAGACCACTGCTTAGCGTAAAACAGTTTTGTGGTATCATGGCAGTGATATGGCTGCTCTAGGATCCAAACGTGGCCAGCAATTAGTACAGGAATCAGTGAGCTGTACTGCTCCAGCAAGGTAATGCTGCATAAATAAGAATGAAATGTGTCTCTGCTGGTTAACTTTTATAAAGTTCTGTATATGCTTAGCAGTAATATTCACCAAAACTTTGAACTGTTTTGTTTGGGTTTTGTTTCTTTTTTTTAAAAAAAAAAACAAGACAAAGTAGGGAAAAAAATTACTTTGGCTCCCAACATTGTCATAATCAGACACTAATTGAGTTGCATAATGGGTGATGTCAGGGGAGACTTCTAAGTAAAAATAAATGTCACTATATTGGCTTATGCTTGTTCAAACTGAATTCAGGATACTACCACAAACAATTTATTTGTTTTGTGTCTTTTTGCACACCAAATCTTTGGGGTTCACTAATGCTTGATTTAACAAAGAGTAGAAAGATTGTTGTTTCTAGTCTTTTCCAGTCTATCTATTCTGAAATCTATTTTATTATTATCTTTAAAATTTCTTCCAAATTCTCTCCACACCATGCAAAGTTAACAATTTTTAGTAAGACTTTCTCTCCACACCGTGCAAAGCTATCCATTTTTAGAAAGACGATCAAATCACCACATTGGTTGAAGAACTGTGTTTCTCTTAATGTTAATTTCATCTTTCCAGTTTGAGGTGATTGAAGAAATCAGTAAATAAATACAAAATAGGTTTATAGTTTAAGCTTCCTGTCCTGTTTTGTCTTGAACTTATTTAACTTCGTTTTTTATCAGTCATTAAAATATGAAGTATATTCACAGCTGTCACTAACATTTCACATATCCCATAAGAAAAGGAGACTTTTTCCATTCCTGATATTTTACTGAAATATATTGGTCTCATATTCTGACTTTTATTTCACTAAATTACGTGTTCAGTTTCTTCTAAATTCAGATTATTAGTCCCTAAGCTTTTTCTATATGCTTAGCCTTGCAAAGACTTTTGCATGTCCTTATCTTCATGCATGGGATATAATCAAGGTTGAGCAGAAGTTACGCCATTGAGTTCAGTGTGAACAGGACAGGATAAAAAGGAAATTTTTACTATTTTGATGCCCAGTTTTCCAATTCCGTTGCCTGGTTTGAAGGCACTTCTGTGACTCCTGTGCAGTATTGCATTTTTAAGGATAGAGATTTTTTTTACAAAACATGTCTTTACCTCTGTCTCAAGATGATAATGAACAAATTAAATAAAAAAAACCCAGAGAGGGTGAATGGTCCTCTGTAGCCTCTTCTTTAAGAATGTGGAGATGATATCATTAACTTGTGTCATTATCTGAAATGACATTAGGAAAGATTTTGAAGGTTCTAGGACATTTTTCAATGTGTAACCAAGATCAGATGCCCTTTTGAAATGGAATTGCCTTTGTTCTAGAGCTATTTGGGATAAAGAATTGAGATTGACTTATGAGAAAAGGCATTGTTTTCCTTTAGAAAAAAAAAAGAGAAATTCCAATTTCACCCCAAAAGAAAGACAAGTTACTAAAAGAGGCTGGAAATGAGATATTATTTGTTCTGTTACACATTCCAAAAATCTGTGTTCCAAAACACAATAAATGCAGTATAGCTACTGTAAACCACTAAGTGATACTGTATAGCTTGTACTTAACGAGGGCAAATATATTGTATTTTTTAAAGTTGTTTTCATGCCAAATAGAAAAATGACTATTAGAGAAAAAGGAATTGGAAGATAAGTTTTACTTGTGTCCAATATCACAGATATCAAATTACCCCAAAAAGGTTAGTACGTATAGTGTTGTTCCTATCTATACTGGACATCAGTAAGACATTTTTTCTGGTGTGGACTTAAATATTACACAGGATTTTTTACTTTTAAATCTAATCCATTGGCATCTACCTCATCTGTTGCGCTTCAGCAGGAAACATCTTCCTACTGAAAACAAACAACTCACAGCCCACTTATCCACCTATACTCTGTCATTGCATGGTGTCAGGGCCATAGGAATGGCTTTTTATAGCTGGCAGTCAAAGATATTTTGCTGGACTTCCTCAGTACATGAACAAACTCAACTGACGAAGCAGCTAGAAACACCACCACAATGAGTCTCAAAAATGACCAAGCAGAAACAGAGAAAATGTGTTCTTGAACTTCAAGTTTTCTTACTAAAAGTGCTGTCTTCATAAAAACCTCTCAAAATATATATATATTTAAATTTAACCGGCATTTTGTGACATTTGAGTATTATCACATCCCAAAGATTCTTAACGCTCTGATAATCAAAGCAAAGCAAAGTTAATGAGCCCAACACCCACTCACAGTACGGGTGTTTTAAACTCTTTTGCTCATTTAAAAAAAGCCTTAAAGTAGCATAAATATACATATTGATTTTTATAAGATATTTGCATATCATAATTACATATATATATGTTAGAATGAACCTCCTAAATTAGGTAGCTAATCTATTTATCTTCAGAATAAGAGAGTTAAATTCAAGAACAGAAGACGGAGGATCCAGTTAACTACAAGCCAGTCAGCCTCACCTTGACCCCTGTGAAGATAATGGAGAAAATTGTCCTGGAAGCCCTTTCTGAAAATATGAAGGACAAGGTGGCTGGGAGTAGTCAGCATGTATTTATGAAGGGAGAATCATGCCACAAGAACCTGAATGTCTTCTATGGTGAAATGACTAGCTCAGTGGATGAGGGGATATTGCTTATCTTGAATTTAGCAAGGCTGTCAGCAATGTCTCCCATAATACTCTCCTCGACAAACTGATGAAGTACAGGCTAGATCAGCGGACATTGACGTGACTTGAAAACTGGCTGAACTGTTGAGTTCAAAGGGTTGTGGTCAGCTGCACAAAGTCCAGTTGGAGGCCAGTCACTGGTGGTGTTTCCCAGGGGTCAGTACTGGGGCCAGTACCATTTAACATCTTCAGTAATGACCTGGATGATGGAACAGCAAATTTGCAGAATGTACAAACTTGGGAAGAGTAGTTGATCCAGCAGATGCTTGTGCTGCCAAAGGGACCTTAACAGGCTAAAGAAATGGGCAAACAGTAATCTCAAGATGTTCAAGAAAGGGAATTGCTAAATCCTGCACCTGTAAGGATAACCACATGCACCAGTACAGGCTGGGGGCCAACTGCCTGGTAAACACCTTTGCAGAGAAGGCTCTTGCAATCCTGGTGGAAGAGACAGAAATGTGCCCTCGCGGGAAGTAAGGCCAACAGCTTTTCCTGGGCTGAATTAGGAACGGGATTGCATCACCTGCAGGTTGAATGTGTGATCCTTCCCTTGTCCTCAGCACTGGGGAGGCCACAGCTGGAGCGCTGGGTCCAGTCCTGGGCTCCCTGTTACAAGGGGGCAATGAACATATTGAAGTGAGTCGAGCACAGGGCCATTAAGATGCTGAAGTGCTTCGAGCCTGTGAGCTACATGGAGAGTCTAAGTGAGCTTGCATTGTTCAGCCTGGAGAAGATGCTCAGGGGCATCTTATCCATGTATATATACCTGATGAGTGCAGAAGTTAAGAATATGAAGCCAGACTCTTCACAATAGTATCTGGAGAAAGGCCAAGTGGCGAGGGGCTACTATTGAAATACAGGAAATTCCATTTAAACATAAGAAAAAAAAAATTCATTGTGGGAGTAGTCAAACACTGGAGTGAGTTTCCCAGGGAGGTCGTGCAATCTCCACCCTTGGAAATATTCAATAACTGGCTGGACATGACCCTGAGCCGCCTGCTTTTGGTGACCCTACTTACAGCAGGAGGGACAAGACAAACTCCAGAGGTCCCCTTCAACCTCACCTCAATTCTGCAATTCTGTTCTTCAAGAATAAAATATTGTGCTGTAAGGCTATATCCCCTATATTGTAAAACTCCTTGTGGGATTAATGATAAAGCAGCTTTTCCCCTACTTGTGGCTGAGTAAGAGACAGCTAAGAATGGTCTTAAGATCCACGGCCCAGGCCTGGTGTGATGCTTGCCTCAGATCCTGGCACAGCTATGTCAGGAAAGTCAGTTCAGTTATCTCACAAATTAGAAAAGACTAGACTTTGCAAAACCTACATTAACTCAAGCACTTTAGGAGATAAACAGTACAGACTGAGGGGAAGTCAGGGGACTTCAGAAGAATCAAAAGACTTACTTAGGAGTCTGGTAATTCACAAGAGTCCTTAAAACAAACTTTTCCCTTGTATCCATGTGATGTATTGCTTAAACTAGAAAATTATGATAGTTTAAACAAGGTCCTGCAATGAAATACTACTTATTTTGTTCATTATCTGGTCTATCAAGTGTTCTAAAGTGTTAGATGCAAGTTTTCTAAGAAGTTAATGGCTTCAAATTCTTAAAAGTCTTTTGAACAGGTATTTAAAATTGCTGGGTTTATGGCCACAAGCATTAATGTTCAATTCTTATAGCCTTATAGACAAAAAAAGTTACATACACACTACTGGTATCCTGTGGAAGCTATTTAATGTTAAAGACATTCTCTGCAACTTTCTTCAGTAGTAAGATATTCAAAGAAATCACTGGAAGTAATGGTTGAGAATTTAGAAACATTTTTCATCGTAACAACCACCTAAACTATTTTTCTGTCCAATGTACCTCTTGCTAAAAAATAAAAGCCCTGCATACTCATTTTTAATTATAAACAAAATAATTCCTCAGACTAAGTGTGCAATAAGCAACACATACACCGCTAATTGGAAACTTCCGGCCAAATGTTTTATGTTGATATGATATTATGATGAGACAATGTGATGACAATGTGATGAATGCAAAATATTTTGTTAGAAAATCTTAGGACTTCTGGTGGCTCATAAGAAGTAGCAGCAGGGACATTTTGGAATTTTGGGATCTCCATACCCAAAGCACACAGGCTTGATGCATCTACCCCAGAACACAGCAATCTTATGCTCCATGGCTTTTGAAGTGACATAAGGACTTAAGAATTCATTCGTTTTGTCGGATCAAAGATATATCTATGCCAGGATCTTGTGGCCATTACTGACTGCATAGAAAAGAGTGAAAACAGAGCAAACATATTTGACGCTTTCCCTTAATATTGTCTCATCTTCCATCTATTTTCAGTTCAGGGATTTTATGAAGCAGACAGCTTTTCTATGTACTTATAAATGAATTTCTGTTCCATGAATTTGCCTATCCCTTTGAGTAAAAGTAAGTTTTTAAACATCTATTATGTGAGATACTGCAGAGTTCAGTGAGTTTCTGGTTTGCTGAAAATCTTGAGAAAAAAAGCTGGGTTCCTAAGAATTATAAACTCTCCTAATACAGGATGAAAGTAAGGCTTAATGAAGCACTAAAGCATTCGTAATAAAAAAATCTAAAACAGACAGATTTTACACCAGCATTGCTGAAAACATAGAACCATGCAAAATGTTCAAAGTTCCTACATTTAAATAAAAGATCTTTACATTTTTAACTTAGGCATTGTAGCCTGGCATATAATTTGATATATAATCATATTATATACATTCTTGCTCTTCTGTATTAGCACAATTTTAGTAAACAGAATTTCCATCATATTTATTTCCTCTAATGCATTTCTAAGGTCTTCCTAGTCATGAATATGTCTGATGAATACTGCTGAAATCATGTGATTGATGAGCAAGTTAACAACTAAAAATTTTCATGGAATAATTCTCCAGGCTTCCTGTGGAACATTCAGTATGGAAGGCATTGTTATTTTTTCATAGCTTAATTACAGTGCTTCAAACGACTGAGCATTGAAACAGCCCTTGCAAATATTTAATGACATCAATCTGCTAAAAACAGACACATATCTTAGGTTCCCGTTGTTCCTTCTACCAAAAGCAGTGTTACTTTTTAGCATTTTCCCCTCGTTTAACTGGAGCAAAAATAGTATTCCGTGCTGAAATAAATGTACTGATATACTCTGCAAATAATCTTTTTTCTTTTGTCCACCCTGAACCTCTAACCTGATGAGTGGCTCCTGGAAAGCAAATTCTTTGCGGGAATGTTCACTGATTAGAAACCAATTGAAAATGGGCACTTTCTTCATGCGTAACCCGCCACTAAAACAGCTCTTCATGTCTTCCCAAGACTAAACGCATGCTCACACACAAAGGAACAGGAACTTGGACCATGGTGGACAAGAGCACCACCTGGTGACACCTTCCCTTTTGTTGCCTTGCCCTCCTGCCCTGCACCGAGACTGGTCCCCTGGGTTCACACTAGCATGGGAAGAGCATCAGCAATTGTCAAAATCCCCTTGGATCTTCCATGTCCTAATAAAAAATGCTTCTTCAGGTACCTTAACTTTCAACTACACGTTTAGGTCTTGAATTCTTGTTCTGAAACTACTCTGTTCTTTTTCCTCCCCATTTGGGAACATTACACTATCTGGCAAGGGGTTTCTCTTTTGAATTTTCCAGAGCTGAATTTCCATCATCAGCTCCATTTTGATTTTACACAGAATGCTAGGAAGCAATAACCTGGATATAAAAGAAGGAAGGGATTATACACAGACTACCTGTGAAAACAAGCATTTCTGGAGATGCATGTTTTAGACTACAAACTCACAAGGACAACACGATTTTAGAGAGAAATGTAATCAAGAAATCCTCCTTTATCAAGCATTTTCAAGACTTTTTTTTCACAAATTTTGCCCAAATCTAATAATTACTATGGCTGAAGATTGGACTATGATGCAATTTATACTTCTAAAGACACCTACTTTTTCCTCTCTTCTGAGGTCCTTTTCTAGCAGATTCTTTATTGAGACATAATCCATAACTCTCTGAAGTCAACAGGATCCTTAATGGGCTTTACATCAGCCACTAATTTACTTACCATATGCCTAAAGGACACAACTTTAACTGTAATTATTTCTCTGTCATTAATAGTCAACTTCATTTATATTCAAAATGTTCTAAAATGATTTTGTAAAAATGTTATCTTTAGTTTTAAACAATGGAAAAGATTTTGATTAATTTTATGATTACAAGAACAAATTAGCATTAAAGTAGGCTAAAAATTGTGAACATTCCTATGATGAAGAAAACTTCTGGGCTTCCTGCCAATTTTAAAAGAAAAGAGAGAGGTTCAAGGTAAAGATGTAACTGTTTAGCTAGTGTCTGAGTCAGAATCTAGAAACACCGACCCTTACATTTTGAGTCCTTACATATGCAAGAAGTCTTACTGAAACTGTGGGGCAAAAATAAAGCACTCAAAAAAAAAAAAAAAAAAGAGATGTTTCTGTAGCAGACAAAAATAAGATGCAGACAGCTAAAAATGAGCTGCAGCACTTTTCAAGATTTGAATACTCTTGTACATCATGAAGTATATATAAGGTATGCTGCTAAAATATATAGTATAATCACATATAACTATATGTATATAACATATATAAGTATCTATGATTATATATACTACATTTATACTCTACGTGTGTGTATGTTTATACGTGTGTGTACGTATGTACAGACAGATACACACACACTATGTAATTATTTGGTATAAATTGTATACTGTACATTTTTAATAGGTCCTAAAAAGTGTGTAGAGAAGAAAAATTCAAATAGGCACTAAATTAGCTTCAAGGCACCTCATAGGTGTGGGTTTTTTTTCCAGAAAGAGCCAGGTACATAACGCTGTTGTCTTCTGAAGATAGTTGCGTGGGGAACTACAAGCTTTTCAGGAAAAAAATAGCAAAGGTCTTAGTTACTTTGCAAGGATTAGACATCTCTTATGGGTAGGAAGAGATGTCACCATTTGGGAACATAAATTGAGAATACCCTTTAGATTAAGATTCTGTGATGCGATACAGCTGTGTTCTCCCATCGCAGCAGAGGGCATCAGGGTCCTCTGATGGAACAATTCTGCACCAGAAAGGGAAGGAGAAAGTCTTTGTAATTAGGGCCCTTTTCTATTAAATATTTATACAATGAGAAAAAGTTGCAGTAGGCAAAAAAGAGGAACTCACAAGGATATATTGCCCGATAATCAGATCTTTTCCTGGGACAGGAAACAGAACAGAACGGTCCCACCAGTTAGCTGAACAGCCTAACAACAATCTTAGACCCTTTTTGCTCAAGTTGTTTTACACATAACTGAGAAAATATTAGTAGAATTTTTTTTTATTGACTTCTAAAATTAACCCTTATTATTTCACAATCCTCCCAACAAAGTGGTTCATGGATGAAAAATGTTTATTGCATTTTTAATACATCATATATATTGAAAAAAGAAAAAGTCCTCCACTGTATTTGAACAAGCAAATGCTGGAGACATGGTATGTACTTCATGCCTTTTAAGCCATAGTAAAATTTGCCATACAAAATAATGTTTTATTCTCTTTTTAATCAGCTTATAAAAAAAATATAACTGCTTAGAGGAAATAAGATTAAGCTACACAGCAATGTGAATATTGGCTATCTGGGTCTTGAACTACTATCTTAGAAGAAAGGAGAGGCAAAGCGTATATTAAAAATACTCCTAATACTTGATATGATTAATGAGCTACTTTTGATAATTAGAACTGTTATATTATAATGTATATCCAGTATTATTCTCAAGAAAAATTGACACAGAATTTACCAAGCTATGTCAGGCACATTCCTTCTGAAATATACTATTTGGAAATATAGTTGAAATAGCTTGTAACAGTATTAAACATGGCAAGTAATGAATGCAGAATTATTCTACCACAAACCACTTGTGGCAAAATACGACAGTGATCCAATCTATTACCTCTTTTACTTGAAACTCCAAGCAAGGTTCTCCATTTATTATCCTTGATTATCCATGTGTGGCTGCTTAATTGAATGGATTGCTGATAGAAATAAACTGTTAAAGGCTTTGTGTCTCAGAGACCTCCTGACCAGTTGGAAAAAGAGACTTACAATGACATACAGTATCAAAGTTAGGCCCCCAGGTGCATCCTAGATCTTTCAATTTAGTATATAAATAAGATTCAAGATTTAACTTGGTAACTTTTAAAAAAGTAGAATATTTCATGCAAGAAGTCCACTTGCTCACTTGGAGAACTGACATTTCAAGAGAACCATTCATTTTGCCTTCTTTTGTCCCTGACGGGTGATCTAAAATGTGCAAACAGGGAAAATTAAGTTATAATAGTCCCTATGAAACAGCTAGCAGAAATGGACAGATACTTCAGGAATAGTAAACTGTCCTTTTTGCTGTGTTTGTTCACAATGTGAGTGTGTCTCATCTGCTGCACTTGTACAGATCAAGAATTCTGTAGTTTCCTAAAATTTATAAGAAGGACTGTCTGTAATTAGTTTTTCCCAGAACTAAGTGATATTTTATCTAGTGGCTTCTCAGTTATTTGAACAATTGGAGATGAAACTGTGCTTTTTACAAGTGTAGTATGGACCACCAAGTCACCACTGCGTTCCTCAGTGAAAAACGAACACTTCATTTTCTTAAGTCATTATGGTACTGTTGACCCTGAAGAGAAATTTCAAGTTACAATAATAAGCATCACATAATAGTTGGAATGGTTGATGAAAATTGTTTTTTAGCTTAGATTGTTATATATACATCACCTGAATCACAATAGAATTGCTTCACCTGTTTCCTACATCCCACTATGTCAAAAGAATTAAAAATGTACTTTGCTGGCAGTGCTAAACATGTCAGATCAGGCCTCACTCTATTTTCACATTACTGTAAACTAGGAGTAGCCCATGAAACAATGGATTTACACTGCTATAAAACTGATGTAAGTGGGATAAGCAAGCAAAAAGGCTCAGCACCCCATATGAAAAAGCTTGGAACTCCTCTAATAAAAAAGGTCATGCTTCAGAAGACGAGCTTAGTCTTTAGATGACGTGGTAATGGACACTATAAAAACATAAAATGTTTTGCATAGATAAAATTCACACTGGCATAGTGGCTGAGATCCACACATTTGTGACCTCAACACTTGCCTGCTGCAACGTCTGAACTATCAACCCTGAAGGAGCTCCTATTGCTGAAGGAAAAATAATTTGTTCAACTTGTAGAAGTGTATACAACAGAGGTGCTTGGGTACCGTGCAGACGGACAGGGTATAGAGACCTAAGTAGAACCAGCTGCACCGCTGTGGAGCAATGTCTTCTATATTAGCTTCATTCTAAATGTTGAGTCAAACCTAGGGTAAAGAACTGTGGGGTCATGACAGTCAGAAATATTCCCAAGACTAACCAGTGAGATTGCTACTTCTTTAATCAGCAGTCTCTGAGGAAATTCGCGATATACTGCACAATAAATATCTTAGTGAAAAGAACAGGAATGAAGACAGGAGAGGACAGTGCTACCTCAGGCTGGATCTCAGTGCTGTGTCTGAACACCAGAATAAAACACATTTTTCTCTCTTTAGTTCAGCCTCACACACACATGTACACATAGAGGGAAAAGAAGCTAGCTTTTATTTTAACCAAGTGTGCAAAGTACTCAGAAGCCACAGTGGACCTTGTGTGTGTGTTTGCATGCAGTTTCATGACAGGACTCCCACTGAGAACAAAGAATGCACAGAATGAATGTCAGAAATGTTCATACTTTGTAGAACCAGTATTTCATACTGGTAATTTAAAAATAGACAAAGACTATCTCTGTATAAAACTAAAATGGAAAAAGACCTAAAGAAACAAACAAAAACAAAAAAAGAGGAAGATTTATTCTTTAGTAACTGCTGAATGTTACTGCAAAATAGCAAAACTGGGATACTGTTTATGGTTTAAGACACCCACATTTCAGTAGCTAGCACACTAAATTGGTAATTGTTCACAAAAATAGCTAAAACATATCTGTTGGTTTTACATGTACTGGTAAAAGAGAACTGGCACCATAAAATACTAAACCCCACAAGTTTTTAGCTTTTCTGTCACATCTCAGTGCATTTAATATCCTTCTGTCATATTATTTATGACTTCACAAAGAAACCAGTTATTTCCCATTATCTCTTCAATAAATAAGTAAAGCAGAGCATGCTGCAGTGCTACAATTCGTTAATGAGATGCCTACAAAATCGTCACGGTGTCTAGTCTCAGAAGCTTGCACAGCATCAACTATTAGAGTTCGCCTCAGCCCTGAAGAGTAATTGCATTTTTTACACATTGATATGTTCCAATCTGACGACTGAGACACACATTTTGGAGTGGATTACATAGAATAAGTAAACCTTTCCATAACACATTTAACATTTAAAAAAAACAAAAAATCTAGCAGTGTTTTCAGCTTTCATTAACTTTTCCACCAGTCTATCATAAGACAGTTGCCTACCTTTCTGACAAGGAAAGCAGGTCAAAACTTTTACTTTGGATTTCATGTGGGAAAACCCCAACGTTCCAGTCCCCATTGGAACGAATTCTTTTAAAGTTATGAGCTAATAACATAGAAATGTTAGATTATATTCTGTAAGGCATAACTAGAGTACTGACCTAAAGCGTGTTGAAGAAAATGAAAGCCTTTCTGTTAGCTCCTGTGGGCTTTGCCTCCAAACCCAAATGCTTGCAGAAATAATTAACTTTTCCACCCATTTATCTATATTGCTGCTTAGAAAAAAATGCACAGGTGAAAAATGTTTCTCTTTTGTATTAGATCAATACGACTGTCACAAATGAAAAGAATCTAGCATGAAATTACTTCTACATGTAGAGAGACAAAATATTTACCAATATTTTCAAATACAGTAAGTATTGTTTCCCCTGTAGTTTCTAGTGGCCTTTTTTATCATAAGACGTAATGTTCACTATGTATATTTCTTTAGTTTTATTTGCTGTATGTTCTCTCATTTCATTTCACTAGTTTGTAGTACAGTTCCATAATATTGCTCTACATATTTTTTCTTCTAGTAATATTTTATATCTTGGAATATCACTTCAGCTGTGTTTTCCACTGTTTATTAAATGCACTATCAAGGACAGAAGATTTAAATGCTGTGAATTTTGTATGTTTTCCCTCTTTCTATTTAACTGGCAGAAAAATATTTACCCAGGACTCTTTTAAGATATGTACAGAGGTTATAATATAACCAAAATGCCTCAAGACAATATGGGTACACAATTTCTTCTCAGGTGACCTGTTCAATATATTAAGTCCTTTCTCCTGATAAAGGTGCTGTCACTCTGAGTGGACAATGCCATTAGCAAGAAGCATCTTGGGGAAAGAAGCTTGACAATTGAGTAAGAAGCAGTTAAACTGCATTAGATCATTACACAGAACAGAACCCCAAATCTGAAGGGGGAAAAAAAAAAGAAAAAAAGAAAAAGGAATTCATAGCTCTGACATCATGGTCAGTTCATTTTGCTGCCCTGGAATGGGATTAAAGTACAAAGTGAAGACACTTTTGGTGTGTGCATGTAGGTGTTTGCATGTGAGTTAGTGTTGAAGCTCCCATGGCAGTCATTGCAGTCAATGAGTCTAGAGAGTCGTTTAGCTCACCTGACAGTAGACACATATATAGACACATATATTGGAGAATCTCACCTAGGCTTATATTTAGACAATCCTGAATTCTGTTCTTTTTTTCTTCAAGTAAGTGATTTAGGAGGAACAGAGAAAAATCAGCATTATTTATATATGAGATAAGGAAAAAGAATTTCTCAGGCGGAAAAGGAAATCAGACATAAGATGATTGGTAAAATTCCTGGAACAGTAAATGCCACCAGAAAAACTTTTTTAGTCAACAACCCATCTCAGGCAATGAGGATAAAGATATGTGTTTATCCACAAAACTCCTTTATACATGCTGTATGATTACTGTTTAATATGCCATTTCCTTCCAAGAAACAGTAGTGAATATGCATAAAGTCACTCATGCAGTGCATCCATGCCAACAAACCTGCAATGTGCTCTTAAATGGAATAAAACCTAAGAATAAAACCTACTCTCTCTCAGTCCTTCTTCCAGGATTTTCAGAATGTTGGCATTCATGTCTTACATCAGAAACAAAAAGTTTATTTGGTTTTCATTAAACAAATCATTTAGCTAATGGTCATCATGTATAGCAGGAACCTAAGAAAGTGTGAGCCTTCTCACTGGGAGTGATGGATTTTAATGTGGAAAGGCAAGCAAGTATAGAAGTGCATATAATAATCATTGTGCCGTTGATACGCATGGGTCTTAGCCAGCCATTCATTTTAACTGATTGTTTGACAGATTCCTGTTAGGGAACTGAGTATTTCTTCTTTATGCCCATTTCATGTATGACCTTATTGTAATATAGTTAAGCAGGACAAACCCAAAGTATAGGCAGAACTATTAGTTTAAAAGTCCTTTATACAAGCACGATAATGACGAGGCAAAATATGGCACATTTTTCACCGACTATTTTAGTAAACAGATCAACCAATAGATAAAACATTTATTGCTCTAAATAGCACTGTTATACCAGTCCAAAATTAGTTACATCAGGCTCTGGCTGTCATGTTCTCTGATGCTATTAATGTGTGATATCCTTTCAAGGTTGCCTGAAAGTTTCTGTGAGTTAACAATATTTTGGTAAGCTAAGGAAAAAAAATATGTCAACTTGTTCCCCTTTTAGCTGTATGAAACTCTGAGCAAATTCCCTACTCCAGTGTTGATTATGACCAATTTCTGTTAAATACTTGAGGAGGGAGGGAGCCCATGTATGACTCAACCTCCATGTTACCGGAGGAGATGTTGTATTATTTACTTCCCATAAAGAGTCTCCTCTTGATGAACCACAGACAGAATAAACCTGTTATAGAAGAAGTTGGAGTCTATTATCTTACTGTTTTTCTGATGGTGAAACTACACTTCAATAAATACAAAAAACCTCTATGTTTTGCTTTTTTCACCCTATCTCTGTACAAGGTACTGATAGCAATATATGTATTGCAGGAATCCCTGTTGTACTGCCATGGAGTTTGGTTTAAATCCTTAGAGTTTGAGATAATTCAAATAAATAATTGTTGTCCTGGTCAATATCATGCTAGAGTTGTTCATGCAGAAGCTTGATGCAAAGTCCTCTCAGGTCAAATCCAAGTCTCTAATTGATTTCCATGGGCTCCGGATCAAGTGAAGACCACTAAATCCTGCAAAGCATTCAGCACTCCCAGGTGCTGCAGTGTTTATTCATCTGCATTGAAATGCTTATTAAGTTTAAGTGTTTTGAAGCTGACACAAGTTCTCATCACCTTGTAGATTATGACCTTTGATTATATAAATAGCTGAACAAAATAGAGATGTAAGAATTAACTGTGAGTTTAAAGCAGCTGTTTCCCTATTTGCACAGTTTTCAAGCTCTGTGATATTCTTGGACCCCCTGAACCTTTGGTACTTAAGAATAGCTGTCTTTTATCCATTGCCCACAGTTCTTTAAAAGAATTTAGGAAAAAAGTATAAACCAGTTTATCTCCCTAATCTAAGCCTGATCCAACCCACAGTTAAGTCATTTCCATTAACTTAGAACATGAGAGGGTGAGATGAAGGAGCCATTTAGCCCAACACCAGAATGGCCAGAAGCAAATGACATGGGTAGGACACAAGCAAGGCAAGAATATAGTGATACTTCCCCCGCTATACTTTCTCAGCTTTCAGAAATCTGCAGCTTAAGAACTTCTCAAGGCAGATGTTGTAGCTTTTGTATTTGATATGCATTGGTGGATATTTTGCCACTAATTTTTCTAATTGTTTTTTTTCAGTCAAAAAAGAATGGAACAGTAATGGCTGGAACATGGCCTTTTATTGCAAGATGAAATTGTTCTCTCATCGCACTGTTTCTTAAAAATATTCTCCATTCCACATAAGGATGAAAAGTCAAAATTGCTTTGAACTGAAATCCCAAAAGCAATTCAGATCAAACAATCCAAATGTTTTGTTCTACATTTCTAGACAAAAATGAATAAAGAATAAGTGGGTTTCATTCATAGATTTGGAAATGGGGAATTCATAAATGATATTTTCCAACAACATTTTGCTTTTATCAAAGTCTCACTTAAGAAAAAAAAAAAGTTCAAAGATTCCCAAATAGATTTTCTATTACCTTACATGGCAAGAGCTCTTGATGTTTTATTGTGAAACTTCTAGAAGAAATACGAGGTTTCTTTTGGAAAAAGTTCTAGATATTTAATTGAACATATTCCACTTTATCTTGATGTTATCTTAGTCTGATTGCAAAAGTTCTTGTCACTTTTTATAATTCTCTGATCAAACACAGTAAACAGAATCAGTAAATAAGTTACCAATTCTTATGCTATAGCAATGAAAACTTGTGAACAGGTATATTGCTCTTCTACCTCACAACACAAAGCTGTCGCAGTTAACCTGACTGGCAAACCACAGTACATGGAAGAGTTAGCGATCCATGTAACAGTGAAACTGGGTAAGTGTAGCAGACCTGTGCTGCATGTCCATCCTGGCCATCAGGCTGTTCTGCGCTGCACTAGTACCTTGTCTGCAAGATAAACCGCAAGATCATTGTAACAGAGGAGCCTGCAGGCAACGGAGTACTGGTGATTACGCCACCCGTGTGGCCTTGCCTTCATCTAAAAATACAGCAAGAAGTTCTTGTGAGAACATCCTTTATGAATAGAGTTGTTTTATTGTTAAAAAAAATAAAAAATTATATAATAGCACAAAGGACCAAAAAGGAGGATCTTCTCTCCATCAACAGGGTTTGTGCAGCGTGCTGTGGGAAAAAATCCATCCAATGCTACATAAATGCATGGTTTACCAGCTATCTATATTACTCTTTTACCCTTTCTTATTAAAACACCTATTTTATTAAGGCATTTGTTGTTGGGCCTTTCTTGTCGAGATCCAGAAAGAATCCTGCACCATATCTCTCTTACCTCACATCCCACCACCCCACCCTGGCGAAGAACACCAGTCACTATCAGGCTGCTCTCTTGACGGACTAGTGATTCAGATTTCTAACACCATCGTCATGTTTCTCTCTAGCAAACTAGTTAGGTAAACAATTTCTCTGCTGAGATGTTGTGTGGGTCCCTGTTCTCAATTTGTTTCTTAAGACAGTGGAAAAGTGGTTGGCATATTAAAAATATCGCTTCAAGTCTCAGAATTATGTAAATAACTTGTCCTTCATAAAAGGACTTGTTCCAAGGAGAACTTAGAATTAAGCAAGAAGCTTAAGAAAGAGCCTGCATTCCCTCCCATCAACATCATCACTCTTCAAGCTTGTAAAAAGCATCTACTTGAACAGCAAATGAGAGGAGCACTATTTTTTTAAATAGAATTAATTCAAAATTAATTTCCCCAAATTATGAAATAATCACTGTTGCCCCTCAAAGGAGAAGCAAACTTGCTGTACTGGTGCAGTGGTGCAGGATAGCACTTTTGCTTTAGAACTTGCTTGGAAGTTTATGATAAAGCTGCACAGTTGAGGGGAAAAAAAAGAGGAAATATTATTTCTTCTGCAGTTTATTCATCTCTTTCCACACACACAAAAAAAAAGTTTAATATGCCATTTAATTCATAAAGGAACATAATTTCATGAAATCTTACACAAAAGGGAAACATACTGAAGGAAATGTAGTTATTTCACACTAGTATAAAACTGTACTAGCTGGCAAATTTGAGATTTGCTGCTCTGAAAAAGCAGAATATGAAGATGAACTAAAATGAGTTAAACGAAATCATTGTTGATAACAGGATTTCATACCTAATTACAGAATTTCCTCACCAGAGAGATTGGTATGATTTGCAGAGAAGTGAACAAAGTTCAGAAGGAAAATGAGAAAGACATAAACTCTGAAGCAGTTTTGACCATACTCCTCTCTTGTGGCCCTCAAGCTTCTGCAGTGCTCCAGTCTGGAGGCAATTTTAAAGAAAATGGTAATTTTTAAATTCAATTAAATATGAAAATGAACACTGCAATGAGGAGAGTGTCCCCGCTGAAATTTATTTTAGTGTTTCTCTAAGATTTTCAGCCTGCTTTAGAGCTATCCATTGGCAATGCCTAACTGCAGTCTAGAGCTCTGACACCTCCTGGAAGACACTAGAATAATGGCATAGGGGAATACGCCTGACACCTCTCCATTTGAGCACTTTAAAAATGGACAGTGGTGAGACCATTAACAAGACCAACATGTGAATCAGTCTTTAAGTTTCCCATTCAAAAGAACAGGAATTGTGTACAACCCTTTGAAGTTAAGGTTTTCAAGCTCTCCATATCTTAATTAAAAAGCATTGCTATTTAAAGAATTACTTCCTTCCTGCAGAAAATTACAGTGGATACTTGCTTAAATGTTTCTTTCAGTTTTCCAGAGGCTTCTTCTAAACCAGCAGAAACATTAAAACTCCTTATTATTTTTTTTCAAATTTAATTTTTGTGTGTTTTGTTTGGAAAAGGCCAAAAAATTGGCAAAAGCACTGAAGTGGTTGGGGATTACACAAAACAGGAATATATTGAGTTTAAATGTAGCAGGCACATAGCCTTTTTGATAAAGTGGGAATTGCCATCAAGTCCCAAGCACGTACTCTGCTATGATCTTTGAAAGGAATATGTTATGGGCCTTTTCAGAGTTATATAACTGGGAACACGGAGACTTGACCAAACTAGCTAGACACGGAGGTTGGGATTTATCTCAACCATTTCACTTGGTATTTAAATATTGAAGTCTCTGCTAATCATAATGAATTTCATTTATACTCAGTGCAGAGGAATGAGCACCTCCAGATGCCTTCTTCTCTTCATTACCTCCTAAGTGAGACAAAGATGACTAGTTCAGAAAGATTTAACTTTTGGAGGAGTAAGTTAAGGCTTATAAATGCCTCCCAGACATGGTAAGCAACTGGCAGAGAAATAAGTTTGAATTCCACCTCCAGATTCTTTTATAATAATTCTATTGTACAGTATGTCCTGATTGTTCCCTTTAAAAAAGGGATGTCCTACTTGTCTCCTTTAAAAGAGTTGTATGTCCTGATTGCCTCCTTTAAAAACTCACATACTTAAGACACGATCTGTAAATTCTATAGCTATATCCTTCCACACAAACATAGGGACTGGGAAAAGAACTGCATACAGACAACATGAAAGGCTTATTTAAGGAAACCTTTCCACTGTATTTGGATTTGTTTGCTTTGAAAACAAAGGAATTTCTGAGTATAGCTAGTGAGCTGGAAAATAGGTATCAGAAAGTGTATTAAGGCAGAAGATACACCACTGACACTAAAGAGATGAACCAACCTGTTTTCAGCCTTTTGATATGAGTGTCTTTCAAATCCACTTACATGGAGCCAAATCCATGGTTCAAACCATTGTCCTGTCCAGTATTCCACATCATCTAGCACTCTTCTCTGTATTTATTTAATTTGTTTGCAAAGACATAGCAAACAGTGTACACGAAATGTGGTGGCTACATAGAGAAATAGGGAAAGCTTACATACCTTCTGGAAGTGTTGCAAAACCCACAACTTCTTTCCTACTGCATGGCCAAACCGACCGTAAATCCACTCCATGGATCACTGCCTGACAGACATTGTGCTGTGCTCATGGTGTGAAGAGGGCTCAGGGCAGAAAGTGGCCAGAAAAGCAGCTGCATCCAAAGGGATTTGGGCAGTTCACTGCAGGCACTCTTTTCTGTCTTCTCCTAGAGACCTGAAACAAAACTGGTTCCTATCTGCCCCCCACTCCCCGCACCCCAATTAGGTTTTTATCTTACACGCGTGCACTGCTGCACAAAGTTGTCTGTATTTTAAAATCATTGGTCGCGTGTGCCAGACACAACTATTCAGCATCATCTGTGGTCTGCAGCTGTGTGCCTGTCCCCAGAGGTGGAGAGAGGCTGTCACGGTTCTGCCGGTACGGCAAGAGGCTGAACCATGCTGAAGGGCTCACCAGCATGACTGGCAACATTGCTTTTCCCACAAATGATTTAATGCATTCATTTTCAAAAGTTTGGGCCTTGGAAGGAAAGAAACTGTAGGTTAAATGAATCATAATGGTTGCGGTCTTTCAGCAGCTACCACTTCTGCAATGATCTGACTGACATAGGGTGAAGGGAGAGAGGTGCCAGAAGTAGCACATGGTCCGAGAAGGACAGCGTATGTTATCCCATATTACACGTTTTTTTTGTAAGGCGCTTCCTTTACAATATTTGCCTCTAAAACTCAGCACCTTTTGACACAGATTAACATCCTGTAGGTTGATTACTGTGTTCACAAGCAAATCAGATAAAACTTGAGCTTCCCTTTCACTTGGAAAATAACTAATACTGAGCTTGTCAAATCATTAAGCCAGTCTGCAGACAGATTTACTCTAAACTATCTGTCTGTGGGGAAACTTCAATTTGTACTCTTTGAAGTTTTCCATTTAGGTGCCAAAAAGGTAAATACTAAGTAAAGTCGCAATCACTGTAGAGTTTACAATGCAAATATTCAAAGTTTCGTTTTATATAAATACATAACAAATAACCTCAAGAAATAGCTGCACCTATAACTCACCTAGTTCTCCTTAGGTGTATGAGAGCAGGTGTATATACTGTTTGTCTAGTTCTGCCTGTTCCTAGTCCTTGATATCCATGTCTCAACATGGATTTGATCAACTGATGTAAACAAATGCATCAATTACCAATGGCCTCCAAAAAACTTAGAAAAGCTAAAAAGTTACAATTCCATAAGTGACAAAAAATACCCTGGTATTTAAATTACAAAGTTGCTGTTAAAAAGAGTTGTTACTAAAGATTTTTTGGCACTGCTGGGCTTTCAATAGAAAGGCCACAGTTCTTAACCTGCTATTTACCAACAATGAAGTGATCAGATACCCTGAAACAAAAAAAGTATATACCCTCTTCACAGCCAGATTTGGAAAGTGTCTTTAACCTCCCTACTTTTCATTCCTCTGTGGGAAGCAGGAAGTTTGGGGACCAGCATGTTGCAGCTATAATCCACCATGTCAAAGAGCATCAATTTTGTTCCTAAGCAACCCTGCACAGTGCAGTAGTTGCTGTCCGTAGCTGATAAGGATGCTCAGGGAATTGTTAACTGGCTGCAAGTGGGAGAGATGAAAGTTGCAGAAACTGAAAGTAAGGCCGCTAACACAGTAATAAAATTCCTCTTTTGAGTTATAAAAAAAGGGGGAGATGAACAGTGACAGCAATGAAAAGTTAAGGATCCCACTCACATTCCATATGCTCTCATACAGAAAACTCTTTTGATTTATCTCACTGAAAGAAGCAATGAGTTAGGATGCAGCAGACACTTTCAGACTATGAGCTATTACACAATGTTAAATTACGTCCTTCACAACCTCACAGTCTGACTCTCAGCCATTTACAAGGAATGCCTGGATGGCCAAGCTTGCAAGTGATAACTTGAAAGACTGTTCCCTGTGTATCAGCTAAAATATTTTGAGAATCTGCCAGTACAATGCAAAAAACCCCATGTCTCTAGATACATATTTGAAGGAAGTTGGGGTTTGGCCTCAATTTTTTTTTTTCCAAAACAATAATTAATCAAAGCATGTTAATGTGTTATCATAAAATTAGATCATTACAAGTACCTTTATGGAGTTTCACAGTTAGTTTTTTATCCCAGGTGATTTAAAACTGTAGTAGAATATACTTACTTTATTTTAGTTTACCAAAGTACTCAAATTAAATAAATTCCTAGAAGCTTATATTGTCTGTTATACCAAAAGAAGTTTTATCTAAGGAAACTGAGTCTTCAATAATCAAACGGCCAAATTTATTTATGCAGATACAGATTTTATAACATTTGTTTTAATGTTCATACTATGTTATATTAGATCATATTTTGAAAAAAATATACAAGTGTTCTTAATAGTGGGAGTTCTGCTTCATGTGTTAATTTTTGATCTGAAGCTTTAGTGCAAGTGGTAGTTAGTACAAAGCTGAGCTAGACACCCTCTGGTTAAGAGTTAACTCACAAATTTCAATGTCTCCTCAAAGAGAAAGAACTGTGATACAAGATGCTTACCTCAAGAAAATAACTTTTTATAGAAAGAATCAGGAATAATCAGAGAAACATGTTTTAAAGATGTTTCATTTACGAACACAGATTAAGGTAAAAATCAACTAGCAGAGCTATAGGCCATGCTTACATAGCTCATATTACTGCAAAAAAGAAACAGCAAATGCAGGCAAAGTACTTCTCAAACCTCCCACTTAAATCTACAAACAATATACATTAAAAAATTAAATAGAGACAAAATAAAAATATTTGCCAGCATATCAGAGAAGGGGATGGATTTGCTGTGGTCCAACTTGAGAATTATGGTTTACCTTTTCTTACCACACATCAGCATTTTAATAAATTTACTGTATATGAGCTAAATATGAGATCTATTGAAACGAATAAATCCTCAGGTTGGATGTTTCTTTGAAAAAATGGAATCTCCTACCTGACACTGTTTTATAATTTTGCACCCTGTTTCTAAAAACTTTTTCTTTAATTTAACAATACCTGAATGTCATAACTCACATTTCGTACATATCTTTTCATGCTGAACTGTTGATTTGAAAAACACAGAGACAGAAAGTTAGGATCAAAAAGTGTATTTTCCTTTGGATGCTTTACATTATCAGTCATATTACCCTTTTTTTTCCTTGAATTACTTATTCCTCTTTCCTAAGAATATCATACACACAACACTATCTCCTTCTACAGTGTTACGTGAATATTGGGCATACTGCATTTTAACAAGACCTGAACCCTTGTAAGATCCATTTAATTTTGATAGGGGTAGGACATACCCAGAGTCTCAGTCCAGTACTCCACTTACCCTAGCAGTTATTCTTGTACACATAAGACTATGTTTTCTAAGGTGACTAGGTACCTAGTTTCCCAGTTTACTTTTTCAGCTGTTCTCCTTTGCGTTTCTAAGCACCTAAGCCTCTTCTGAGAATTCAAGCTGGGTGCCTATCTGCATCTCCAGATACTTAAATGCCTTTAAAAATCTTCGTTGCAGTGTTTGGCTCCTATAAACTAATAAACCCAGTAGACCTCTGTGTCTGTAAGACTTCACCCTTAAGCCAAGCAGATCAAAGAAACCAGAAACATGGATGAAACTGAGAAACCGGGGATGAAATGCAAAATACTGCTCCTGAACACTTTAAATATGCAAAATTTGACTTTGTTCATATTAATAATATTTTTGTAGGTTTTTAGGCAACCTCCCATTTTCTAGAACAGCGCGGGATCAAGTCCTAATTAAGCACCTTTACACAGTGGCCCAAAAGGCTTTCACTCTCAGGACGGAGACCTGCAGACAAGTAGGGAACAATGCTGCACAGTGCCATGTAAGAAAAGAAACTTTTTCTAAATACACAAAGAATGCAATTGTTTATATGAATAGCATTAAACATTTATACAGATAGCAGTCTTTTAATTTTTTGTTAGCTTTTGTAAATGCACTTAACTGCTACAATCCGAACTGATGGTAGTAGGAACTCTGTACTGATCATTGGGTACATTAAGATATGCCTTCTAATAATGCATAAGGTGTGTCTATACTGGTGTGAGAAAAAGCATGCAGCCTCATTTGAATTATAATAGAGCTGAATCTTGTTGGATTATTTTTTTTTTTTTAATGAAGCACCCATAACAAGATAAAATATTCTAGGACTGATGTGTTGGTCACATGATCTTCATATGTGCTCATGTTTAAATCTCAGCCTTCATACACCAGATACCTGAGTAAATATTTGTATCCAGTATTTTTCTACAGAACACAGATGTTGCACATCAGGTGTTCTAGTCAAAAGCACTATTCTGTATTTCATCTCAATTCACATTTATTTAAGTCTGTGCTGTGGAAATAATGCAAATTTCTCTGTGTACTTTGGTGAAAATGTTTTGGTTTTTT
>VYZV01037669.1:144921-156742 GCA_013401275.1 Pandion haliaetus | reverse complement strand
TTGAAGGTGAGCAAAATGAAAACTATTTGTGACATGAAACGTACCTTAATAAAATACATATTTTAATATAAAAATATTCTCAATTAGATTAGAATTGCCACAATATGTTGCTTGGTAAATGAATTTCAGATAACAAAGCCTTGGGTCAGTTATTTGCTGACTAAGTTTTCTTGAAGGAGAGTTGTCTTACAGTTTCACTTATACCCCTTACCCTTAGTGAAAGCTAAGCAGTATTTTTAATATAAGAATTTTCATTTTGAAAACCAATGGGTGATATTAAACTGTACAGTTGTATCAGCTCTCTTCACTCTTTAAAAAGTACTGGGAAAATCAAACGTGCAATTAGTCCTCAAAAGAAACAAAGCAGAAAGTTGATGAGTTTTCTTTAAAGTCTTTCAAGCTAGTGGGTGTATAACTGTTCATCATAGGATTTAGGATTTACTTTTTTGCCATTATGTTAGGAAAAAAAGGGAGAAGGGAGAGCAATGGATGTTGTTTATCTTGACTTTACCAAGCCTTTCAATACTGTTCCTACTAACATCCTCATTGGCAAACTGATGAAGTATGGACTAGATCAGTGGACAATGAGGTAGATTGCAAACTGGCTGTATACCAAGCATCGATACTGGGGCCAGTGCTACTCAGCATCTTAATGACATCAATAGTAGGACAGTGTGTACCCTCAGCCAGGTAATTGGGACTAGTGGTTGATGCACCAGATTAGTGTGCTACCATTTAGAGGGAACTCAACAGACTGCAGAAATAGGATAAGAGGAATCTCATGAAGTTCAACAAAGGGAAATTTACAGTCCTTTCACTGAGGAGGAATAACTCCATGCACCAGTACATAATGAGTGTACTTGAGCTGGAAAGGAACTTTGCAGAAAAGAACTTGAGGGTCCTGCTGAACACCAAGTTGACTGTGGGCCACCAATGCAGCCTTGAGACAAAGAAGGCAAAAAGCCTCCTAGGTTACATTAGGAAGAGATTTTAATTAGTCCTTTCTATTCCCTATATAATCATTACAAATAAAATTGTGGTTCGATAAACAGACCACAAAAATGGATGAATAAATACGTAAAAACCAACCAGACTCATTCACTGATGCATGGCATTGCGGTAAAGGTATGAGTGAGTCATAAATGTTGCATACCTAGCCCAATTGGCTCTTTATCCATTTTGTTTTGCTAAACAGTGTTAAGCAGCCTAAAAATATAAGAGTGGATCTGTCTAAAAAATGCAGGGATAGTATTAAATTGCTAGACTTAACTCAGAGAATTACTTTTTTTCCTGTGGCACAGTGTAAAACACTCCTTGTTTACATCTTGGTCACGATCACATTACCTTGCGTTGCTGAAGAAAGATGCAAATAGAAAACAGAAAAAATATCATTGAAAGCTTTATTTTGAATTTACTAACTTTTGCCAATTTTCATCCTATTTTTTAAAAACTGTTTAAACGTAGAAGTTTATATTTTATAAGTAAAATAGACTGATCAGAACAGTCTGGCATGTGTTCAGACTGAAAAAAATATGTCTAATGAATATGCATTTCCTATTGCAGGTAAGTGAAAATATTAAGGAAAGATATTACCTAAATATGAAAGTGACTATTTAAGATACTAGATTCAAGCCTGCAAGCTAGAAAAGGCATAAAAATATACTTCTCATTTTTAGACATATAAGGCTTTTCGGCATTCATTTTTTATTTTGTTTTAAAGAGCAAGTAGTAAATAAAGATGGGCTGAAACTTTTCTAAAGCAGGGAGACATGCTATTAGTATCGTAGTTTAATATTTTGTAAGGTGTGATTATCACAGCTTTTATGATTCAGACTTTCAAAACAGATATAAAACGTTCAAAAAACCCCCTTGAACTCTCATTAAAATTGCACTGGACTTTTGAAACATTTTTTGCAACTGTGAAACAGTATCACTTTGAAAGTTGATTAGTATTAATCTAGTAATCCACTGCAATTTAATTAGGAGGTCATCTGATAACAGCAAAGTGTGTAAGTGAAAAGTGAGGTGCTGCATCTAGCTCAGATGGTAGGGGATGGCCTTAGGTGAAGGACAAGTTTCTATAAGGTAATGAAAGGGGGGAGAGGAAGTGTAGAAAGATGTGGGGGAAAATGATAAATTAATCTGTTTTTTTTGTTTTTTAATAATGGATTGGCAAAATATTTTGTCTTACAGATATATCTTAAATAGCTTAAATACTGACAACAGTTCTGTGAAGCAATAACTGAGTTTTTGAAAGCAATGCCTTTTTGTAAAATTTTATGTCTGAATGTAAGTTATCCTTTGCAACTCCTACTGCCTCTTTGTTTTCCAATGTTTAGAATAAGTCTGAGATGTATGAAGATTCAGTAATAAAGCTGGATTATGAACAAATATGGCAGAATCTTTACTTAACTAAAATACTGAATTAAGTGCCATATTTGTTATGATTTCTATTCTCTCCAATGCCACTATTTCTGAAGTGTACAAGGATTCTCTTCCCTTCAAAACACTGATCCTTCAAAAGGTTTGAATGCATTTTAAAACTTACTTAGCTTTTCTTACACTTGGTTCTGCTAGAATTATCATGCTTATATGCCCACTGCATCCAAGAGAAGAAGCTTCAGTAATATCAGTGGAGTTTTGGTCAGGCACAAACTGCTGGTACATTTAAAATCCTATAATGGACAAAAGGGGTATCTAATATGTGAAACTAGGTATTTATTGTTGGTCTAATATGTCTTAATATTCTTAATAAAATATAATTACTATTGCAATTTGAATGAT
The DNA here is from genome assembly GCA_013401275.1 of Pandion haliaetus. Taxonomy (NCBI): domain Eukaryota; kingdom Metazoa; phylum Chordata; class Aves; order Accipitriformes; family Pandionidae; genus Pandion; species Pandion haliaetus. The sequence continues at coordinate 153,958 of VYZV01037669.1, read as the reverse complement.
ACTAACATTATCTTATTAATACAGAAAAAAACCATTGATAATACTGGTAACACTGTCATAGAGATTCCTAGTATCTACCCCTTTGCTGTTATGCTTTTGTTTCCAGTGCTCCTCTGGAGACTAAGGCCAATAACATCAGTTTTCCTCAAGCAGAAGTGGTGGTGGAGGGCAGATAGGTTCCAATAAATCACCATCGTCCCAAATTCTTTACTATCTGGTCCTGGCATTGGGGGTCACTTTTCCCACTTTGGGGTACAGTTGGTGTTACTTTTATGTTTCCTTATGGTGGTATGTTTCCTGTTCCCTGGTTCCCAGCTGAAGTGTGGAAGTGCCACAACAGCTCACCACCCGGTGACTGCTTGTTGGGCAGTGACTGCTGGGATCTCTCAGGCCATCTCTGCTCCCCCTCTCTGAAGGGGACATAACTGACAAGGTTGGGGAAAAGGGCTGTCCCAGTCCATGCCAGCCAGCTCTAACACTGGTATGAGCATCCCACTGTGAGCCAAAACTGAAGTGAGTGTCCTGGCACCCTGGGTCAGACATGTTTAAGGAAAAATGGCAGCTATGGGGGGCAGGAGGCATGCAGAGGACACATGGAAGGAGAAATGGAGGGAGCAGAGGAAGAGGTCATTGTTGTGGACATAGCTAGAGAGTCAATCTTGGAAGGAGGCGCAACATGAGAGAGAAGGTACTGCTGCAGGAAACCCACAGCGGGGCAGGGACACCCCCAAGGGATTATGGTCTGTGAGCAACCCATGGCAGGGCAGGGACATCTCTGAGGGCATGCCCACATGTGACCCATGCTGGAGCAGAGGAAAATGAGTAAATAACATGGTGCAGTGGAGGAAAAGAAACAAGAAACAGCAGAAATAAAACATTTTGCACTGACCTCACCCTTCTGTACTGCCTGCCACCTCGCTGAGGCAATTGGGAGAAACTGTGTGTAACACATGGTGAAAACAAGAGAAATATCAACTAAGAATGGGTAGGTGAGGTGTTTTCCTAAGGGTTTGATTAATTGTTCAATTCTTTATTTTTTCCCCACAATACCCCAAACAATAATTCAAAGTTTGTATGAAGTGACAATGAATTAAATTATTCCCCAAGTTAAGACTGTTTTTCCTGTGACAGGTAAGAGCTGAACCTATAGCAGGTCAAGCAATAGTCACTTGATCACCAAACAAATGTTAGCACATCTAAAGCATGCTTAGAACCAGCTCAGGACAAGGCAGGTCTTGAAACGTCCTGAGACCCTGCACTACCAAGTGAGTACAAAGGCTACTGTACAAGTAGATACTTGAGGGAAAAAAAAGAGAAAAATTATGGATTAAGCACCTTGTGAGCTGATCCATACCTAAACCATGGTGACTGTATTAAATACTGGTACAGCACAGTGAGGATGTGAAAGTGAATTTCTTAGTGTAGAGGACCAAATTGTATATATTTTGGGTTGGTGAGGGAGAATGATTTCTCTGGCCTATATCTAATCTGGTCCTGTGGACTGAACAAATATTAGCTCTTAGACCACATTAGGTGTGTTCCTAGAGTGCATTTTTCCATGTAGTTTCATACAACAGGAATCCAGGTTGCATGCTTCAATGCAACTCTAATATGGAAAAACACATTAAATGTAGAAGACTGGGAGTCTCCCTTCCTTCTAAAGTTAACTTCTGATTGAAATAAAACTCACATGTAGATAAACTCTTTGTTTAATAGCCACTGATGAAACTACTGCCTTACAGCATGTATTTGAATAATTTCTTTATCCTCTACAGCTTTAAGTATTGGTTTACTGCTGTGCCAAGAGATTTCACACTTCAATTATTGCATGCAAAAGTATTTTTCTTCTGTTTAGATGTGTCTGGAAACTTCATTGGGTTCCCTTTATCTGTTTTGCTGTTAGAAGTGTTGAATATTATTCCTTTCTTTCCCTCGCTCGAGCCCTATATGATTGCACAGATCATTGATGGTCTTTCTGAATCCCATCATTTTGTTCCAGTGTGCCTTTTACAACTGAAAGATTTCTCACCTATTTCCAGTCTATCATTTAAAGCTATTTTATATTCAGGTCATCACTACCTTATTTAATTAACAACGGGCTTTTGGGGGTTGTCCAAAGAGCTGTCCTGACAGGCTTGGATCTGTGGATTTCTGCGCTACCATCAATAGTCAATAAGTGCTATTTTCCAATGGTTTTTAAACTCTTTTCAAACTCCGCTTCCAATATCCAGCTCACACTAGGTATATATTTTTTACATATTCAAATGTATAATCTTCCTTTAATTTGGATTTCTCTATCTGTACCATTTAAGTAATTTTTGTTTGGTTTTTTTTTTTTATATTTTGCTGAGTATTTTCTTAACTTCAACAGAATCACAGAATAGTTGAGGTGGAAGGGACTTCTGAAGGTCATCTAGTCTAATCCCCCTGCTCAAGCAGGGCCACCTAGAGTCAGTTGCTCAGGAACACATCCAGATGGATTTTTAATATCTACCTAGGATGCAGACTCCACAACCTGTCTAGGCAGCTTCTTCCAGTGCTTGGTCACCCTCACAGTTAAAAAAAAAATAGTTTCCTGATGTTCAGAGGTAACCTCCTGTGTTTCAGACTGTGCTCATTGCCTCTGGTCCTGTCACTGGGCAGCACTGAAAAGAGCCTGGCTCCATTCTCTTCGCAGCCTTTCTGCCATATTTTTATGTGTTGATGAGATCCCCCAGGCCTTCTATTCTCCAGACTGAACAGTCCCAGCTCTCACAGCCTTTCCTCATATGTGAGACCCTCCAATTGCTTAATCATCTTAGAGGCTCTTCTCTGGACTCTCTTCAGCATGTCCACATCTCTCTTGTACTGAGAGCCCAGACCTGGACACAGTACACCAGATATGGTCTTACCAGTGCTGAACAGAGGGCAAGGGTTATATCTCCCTTGTCCTGCTGGCATCACTCCTCCTAATGCAACCCAGGATACCATTAACCTTCTGTCGTGGTTTAACCCCAGCCAGCAATGAAGCACCACACAGCCGCTCATTCACTTCCCTCGCAGTGGGATGGGGGAGAGAATCAGAAGGGTAAAAGTGAGAAATCTCATAGATTGAGATAAAAACAGTTTAATAGGTAAAGCAAAAGCTGCACATGCAAGCAAAGCAAAGCAAGGAATTAATTCACTGCTTCCCATCGGCAGGCAGGGGTTCAACCATCTCCAGGAAAGCAGGGCTCCATCATGTGTAATGCTTACTTGGGGAGACAAACCACCATCACTCTGAACATTCCCACTTCCTTCTTCCCCCAGATTTATATGCTGAGCATAATGTCATATGGCATGGAGTACCCCTTCGGTCAGTTGGGGTCAGCTGTCCCAGCTGTGTCCCCTCCCAACTTCTTGTGCACCCCCAGCCTACTTGCTGGTGGGGTGGGGTGAGAAGCAGAAAAGTCCTTGACGCTGTGGAAGCACTGCTCAGCAATAACAAAAATATCCCTCTGTTATCAACACTGTTTTCAGCACAAATCCCAAAACATAGTCCCATACTAGCCACTGTGAAGGAAATTAACTCTATCCCAGCCAAAACCAGCACATCTTCTTTGCCACAATGACACACTGTTGTCTCATGTTCTACTTGGTGTCCACTTGGATTTCAAGGTCCTTTTGTGCAAAGCTGCTTTCCAGCTGGGTGGCCTCTAGAATATATCGGTGCATGGTATTTTTCCTGCCCAGGTGCAGAACTTTGCACTTTTCCGTGTTGAACCTTATGAGGTTCCTGCCAGCTCATTTCTCCAGCCCCTTGAGGTCCCTCTGGATGGTAGCACAACCCTCTGGTCTATCAGCTACTCCTCTGAGTTTTGTGTAATCATCAAAATACACAGATAATCCATCTTCCAGGAAAATATATATAGGTTTACATATTATCCCTCTACACAACATCATGCAATGCCTTATAAATCATAAGATTCAATATTTTCTTTAAACAACGGTCTAGTTTCTTGCAAAGTTCTTATGCTGTTAAAAGCCTGGTACTGCACCAAGACTGCTTGCTCACAAGTGCATGAACTGTAAAATTGGGGGACTGCCTCAGAACTACACAGTGATTGAATTTGTACAGAACAGATGTGTTGTGGTGGGTTAACCTTGGCTGGCCACCAGATGCCCACCCATCTGCTTTCTCACTCCTCCTCCTCAGCAGGACAGGGGAAGAAAATAAGATTAAAAGCTCGTGGGTTGAGATCAGGACAGAGAGATCACTTACCAATCACCATCATGGGCAAAACAGACTTGACTGGGGGAAAATTTGTTTAATTTATTGCCAATCGATAACACAGTAGGATAGCAAGAAATAAAGGCAAAAGTAAAACCACCTGAAACTTGCTCTTTTCCACATGGGGGAAGTTCCTGGTCTCTTCTGAGAGAAGTCACCCCTGCAGCCCCTCCACTACCAAACCCTTGCTGTGTAAAACCAGTAGATATGCATATGTGAATTCATATTGGCTCAGTGGGACTGTGAGGGTCTGTGTCCCTAAAGCTGTTTTCATTAGTCATTTGCTAACATTGGTAGGAAACTGGGGAGCTTCTTTTCTCCAACTGCTCAAGAAACCAATTTACATAAGAATAATGCTGTAACTGTAAAGAAAAGATGCACATTTAAAAATCATGATCAAATCTACTTCATAATAATAAATATTAATTTTTAAAATTCCATTTAACATTCTTGGAGTAAAACAACATTACTTTTCTTTGGAATTTGCAAATTTGGCATACTAATGTTGCAATTTAATTATATAGTATAATGAAACTACTTGGGTTAAAGGAACATAATTTATTGCAAACACTGTAAAGAACTAGTGTTATCTATGTGAACCACACAGTTCAGATACTTCTGTTCAATATTTTAAATTGCCAGTATTATCCTCCAACACAATTGCTCCACAATTAAAGCTTTCCTGGCTTATTAGAAAGATCCTAGTCAATAAATTTGCATTATTATTCCTATGCTGGTCATACAAGGGAGATACTCTTGTTTTCATGTTACACTCTTATTCCCTCTCTTCATTCCTGTTATGGACCTGTATTATAAGAACCAAATTCAATTGAAAGTCTGAATATTTAATTAAAAATTTTTAATTTTACTCTGGGGCAATCTCTCCATATATACATACAACTATATATATCTGTATCTGTATCTATATATATCTATATATAAAAGAGCATTCAGGTCTACTTGTACAAAGTGATTTAGTGCAATGAACACTTTACAATTGACTGCTCTATCAGTAGTTTCCACCATGAAAGTCATGAGTCAAGAATATCACAAAATTAGCAACTAAACTTAAAAGTCCCCAAGATTTGAAGTCTTTTAACTCTCCTTCTCTCATGAGAATCTTCAGTGTGCATTTGAATCATACTTAGATTTTTATATGAAACAATATATTTTTAATTATAGAGTTTGATATGACTTTGATATTCATGACGATATAAATGACTTTCAAAACTGAGCTTTAAGTAAAACATTTGGTATGGTAGGAATTATAATAAATTTTGTAATCTAATGGCATATTACCTCATAACAATATTTCTGTAGTAAAACACATTCATAGAATCATAGAATCATTTAGTTTGGAAAAGACCTTTAAGATCATCAAGTACAACCATCAACCATGCCCACTAAACCATGTCATGGAGTGCCTTGTCTACATGCTTTTTGAATACCTCCAGGGATGGTGACTCCACCACTTCCCTGGGCAGCCTGTGCCAATGCCTGACAAACGTTTCAGTAAAGAATTTTTGCATAATATCCAATCTAAACCTCCCCTCCTGCAACTTGAGGCTGTTTCCTCTCGTCCTTCCACCAGCTGCCTGGCAGAAGAGACCAGCACACACCTGACTACAACCTCCTGTCAGGTAGTTGTATAGAGCAATAAGGTCTCCCCTCAGCCTCCTTTTCTCCAGGCTAAACAACCCCAGTTCCCTCGGCCGCTCCTCACAAGACTTGTGCTCCAGGCTCCTCACCGGCTTCCTTGCCCTTCTCTGGACACTCTCCAGTGCCTCAGTGTCTTTCTGTAGTGAGGGGCCCAAAACTGAACACAGGACTCAAGGTGCGGCCTCACCAGTGCCGAGTACAAGGGGAGGCCTGTAAATCATAAGTAGACCTGTTTATTTTCTTCATAAAAAAATTCTAACCTGCATATTACAAGTAATATTCTGTGAGGTAATGAATGAATGCCTCAAAGATTCCAAGCACAGTGTAACTTGAATAATTGTGTGCTACACTAAGGGACGAACAGTTCTTCAAAAAATTTGTGTTCGCTGACAGTTTCCACTCAGAGGGACCTGAACCCAGAGAGTGGCCCCATGTTTAAAACTGGAAACAGTTTGTTCTATAGAAAACTGGTGATAAATGCTGACTTTTCACATCAATAATTGCATTTTCATCAGATGGAGAGCACAGAGTCCAGTCTAAAAGAATTGGAAAAAGGCTTTGGAAATGTCAGGAAAAACAGCAAGGAACCAACTGGAAACTATATTGCTGGCAAGTGGAGGTTGGATGAGGAAAAACAAGAGACAGCTGTAGGTGTGCTGACATTCAGTAGTAGGCTTGGTAAAAAATCAAAATTTTCCAGTGTACTTGAAGAACCAGAAGCTAAACCACAGAGGGCTGGAAGTGTTCATTATGTAACATATATTGTAAGCAAACATCTAAGAGAAAATAATATTAAAAAAAAAAAAAAAAGGAAGGGGGCAGAAGGCAAAGAAAAAAGGAAAACAGAGAGAAGAGAGAAAGACCACATCACTCAAAATAGATATACAATATAGTATGATTTTGCTTTAAAAATCAGTGAAAAATAAATAGTTTGGTGGTGGTTGGGTTTTTTTAACCTGGCATAGGCATAAAGATTCTTTATCACAGTACTTAACATGTAAAAAAAAATTACTATAAGCTGTAATTAGTTAAAATTAGTTGAACTGAAATGAAAAATTTGATTTTCATTTCCATAAGACTGATTGATTACATATTCTTCTTAGGATGCTACAACCTTAAGTACCATATGCCCTAGAAAGAAAAAGGAAATACAGAGCCATCTGAATTGCTCATACCTCTACTTCTTTGAATAGCAATAATGCTAATGTCTCAATAACAGGTAAGGTTGAGAATTAAATGCAAACTGCGTTGTTTCACAACAGATGGAAGATGAAGATAAAGACACAGTATCAACTCTCCAAGACACAACAAAATCATGGAGATACAATTTTCTGCTTGATTGTTGGGGTTTGCCAGGAACCCCTTTAGAAATATTCCAAAGACAAAAGGAAACAGCAGCATATAGTGATGACTCTAAACTACTGAAATAGAAGCAAATATTTTTGTTTCACAAGTGGTATCTTTGGGAAACATGAAGCCTCGGTATACCCAGTACAGATTCCAAATGTGGAAGACTGAACAAGCAAGTGTATGTTTAGAAGATTTAGAAGACGGCAACATAAATTGAAAACATCTGAGGAATTAACACCGCTGAACTGCTCCCCATGTAAACTTTATGTGTCAATTCCATATATTTTAGTAAGCAATAATAATTGTTAATATTAGTTATTTTTAAGTCATATTTCCTGTGATGTTCTTCAGTGTAAATTTACTTTTTTTTACTTTTTCTTTTTTCCTTTTTTTTTTGGCAACATAATAGTCCCAAAATGTCCACCATTTAGGGGAATGAAATTTTGGACATTTTGGGAAATTTGGAAAATTGTCAGTAAACCTTTATTAGAGACATAGTTAATTTATCATCATGAAATATCTTGAATACAGTTTCAAAGTGTATCCTTAAAAACCTCAGAGGTCTGTATTAGGTAAAACAGACATTCCATCCTCAGATTGTAACTTGAGCATGTAGGTGCATTAGGTATATTGGGGCATTTAAGGAAAAATATTTATAGATGCATACACTCACATGTATGTATAGCAGCTTTCTGTTGCTCCAAGTCAACCTGTCAATGACAGAACTGAAAAGCAAGGAGGTAACACACATGATAACTGATGTATAAAAAACGTCCCTAATTTAGTATGGAGCAATAATTCAGAGAGTGAGAGCTTTATAAGTAACAGGAATCTATTGAGGCTGAAGAGGGGAAAGATAGCTGAGATCTAGGTGAAATACTGTTTATCTCTGGTTTATTCTTTCTACGGATCACAGCTTTGTGAATATGTGAGGCAGGAGTGCTATAGACATCAACTACATTTAGATCCTGGGGTCATTACCACAGAGACCTACACTTTGTATTCAAATATATTAGGATATTCTCAAAAAATGGTACATTTATATATTCCACTAAAATCACTTTTTTGTGGTCTTCAGCACTTCAGACATAACCATGAGCAAGATAGGATGAGTAACTTGTCTGGGTTTTGTTCATTTTGTTTCCTAGCTAGGTATGAATGAAACAACTGAAAAAAATGTAATGAATGCATTTTTTCTCATTCGTTATATGTGTTTATTGCTTATCACTTTTTTCACAATTTCAGATGTAAATAATATTTGTTAAACACTGAAATGTGGATGAGGGTCATGAAAATGACCAGAAGGCTGGAGCACCTCTCCTATGAAGACAGGCTGAGAGAGTTGGGTTTGTCTAGTCTAGAGAAGAGAAGGTTCTGGGGAGACCTTACTGTGGCCTTTTGTTATGGGTTTGTGTGGCGCGGTTTTCCTTGCTGGCAGGGGAGAGGGGCTGCAGAGGCGGCCCCTTTAAGAAGTTGATGGAAGAATTCGCCGCCCCAAAATGTTGCATAAAGATTTCACCGCCCCAAAATGTTGGATGCGCGCGCCAAAATGTCGGACCCACCTCTAGGCGGGGAGTGACGGTGGTAACGCCTCTGGGAAAACATATTTAAGAAGGGGAACCGGTAGTGTGTGGGTTGGGGAAACCTGAGAGGAACATCGCTGCTGGCACTGGAGTCATGGAAGTGGAGGGGGGAGGAGGCGGCGCCTGAGGAGGCTGATGGCCCTGCAGCCCATGGGGGTGAACAGTGGAGCGGAGGCTCCCGAAGAAGGCTGTAACC
>VYZV01037669.1:129113-144850 GCA_013401275.1 Pandion haliaetus | reverse complement strand
GACGATGTGTGGCGAGCTGACTCAACCCCCATCCCCGATTCCCCTGCACCGCCGGGGGGAGGAGGTAGAAAGCATCGGTACTGAACTGAGCCGGGAAGGCGGGAGGGGTGTGGGGGAGGTTGTTCTGATGTTTAGTTTCCCTTCCTAATACCCTTGTGTTTTGTTTTTGTTTTGATTTGTAGTAAATGAAATTGATTTTGTTTCTTCCCCAAATTGAGCCTGTCTTTTGCCCGTGACCATAAGTGGGGAGTGATCCCTCCCAGTCCTTGTCTCGACCCACAAGCCTGCCTTTGTATTTTCTCCTCATCCCAACGTGGCCAGGCGAGGGGGTGGGGGGTGAGCGAGCGGCTTCGTGGTGCTTTGTTACCGACTGCGCTGACCTGAAACCACGACACCTTTCAATACTTAAAGGGGGCTTAAAAGAAACATGGAAAGAGACTTTTAATCAGGGCCTGTAGTGATAGGGCAAGGGGTAATGGTTTTAAAGCAGAAGAGGGTAGATTTAGATTGGACATAAGGAAGACATTTTTTTACTTTGAGGGTGGTGAGACACTGGAACTGGTTGCCCAGAGAAGTTGTGGATGCCCCATCATTGGAATTGTTCAAGGTCAGGTTGGATGGGGCTTTGAGCAACCTGATCTAGTGGAAGGTGTCCCTGTCCATAGCAAGGGGGTTAGAACTGGACGAACTTTAAAGGTCCCTTCAAACACAAACCATTCTATGACTCTATGAAGTCAATCCTTCTCTTTTGTGCTTTGCACCTTTTTGCCTCAAACTTTGCACCTAAGTTAGGCTATCTGGAAGACAATAAAGTCAATAAAGACTGATGCAAAAAAACCTGCAATGCCTCATCCTTTCCTGTTGCCTTTATAATATACAACAGTGGCACCATGTTTTGCCTGGATTTTCTTTTGCTGGTGATATTCCTGTCAAATCCCTTCTTGTTACCCTTCAAGTCCCTGGCCATTCTATACCCTAAACAAGCTTTGGTCTTCCCAGTTCTTTGTCCACAGACACAGGTGATGAATATACACCCCTTCTTGGTAGCCCATCCCTATTTACACGCCCTGTACACCTCCTTTTTTATGTTTGAGCTCAGTCAAGCACATTCAACAAAGCTGCTGTTTTCTTGGAAATCAGTAGGGATTGTTCTGGTGCTTTGAGAAACCTGTCTTTAAAAACTGACCAGATGTCCTGGGATCCTTCACCCTTTAAGGTAGAGATTTTCCTAAGAAATCATGCTTATTACATCCCTGAAGTAGCAAAAATCTGTCATCCTGAAATCTTTAGTTTGCCACTTGTCTTTCTCACAGCCCTGAGCAAAAACAAGGGTAGATATGAGTACCCTCATAAAGAAAAGAGTAGATACGAGGTTTTGTTGTGTGTAAGATTTTAGGGAAGTATTACCAATAAGTTTTTTCTATAATAGTTTGGCCATAATTATTACTATTATTACTGGACTCATAATAATTTGATATACTTTGCATAGAGCCTCAAGACTTTACTTAAGCTAACACTAAGTTTTTGGGGCTCCGCATACACGGTGTATTCCCTTTTTGCACAGAACAAGAATTTGAATGTCATAAATACTTTGAAAAGTGTTTGTTTCTAAAGGATTGCTGACTGGGCTGGTAGTCATTTGTAAAAAAAAGCACTACTCTTCTATATAATTGTGGTGTGAACTCCATTATTTCATATTTATTTTTGTTATTAATTTCCTAGTTCTTGCTGCTGTGCAAGAATCATTCACAGAATGAATAAAATATAAAATGAAATGACAGTGCCTTATGAATTCTAGGCATAACTTTAAATAGTGCTGTTGATACTCAAGATCTGGTAAGCTCTTGTCTACTTTATAAACTCCAGCCATTCCATGTCAGCTTATATATATATATATATCTACATTGTAGAGATGTGGGGATTTTTTACTGACCTGAAAAAATGTGTCACTTCATCTGACTGGCTTTCTTGCAATAGTATAATGCACATTATAGTATTCAGAGAATTTCAGGCAGCTGCTGTTTAAATAGAGGGAAACAATACATGGTGTCAGCAGCTGAATCTTAATGCAGGCCTAGACATTCAAAAAGTCTGAAGACAATGTCCAAATTTTGTTGAAAAAAGTATTTAAATAATGCTCACAATGCTGATGATTTGCTTACCAGATGTTCATCCATGAACCATTTTCCTTAAAGCTGAAGATGACTGGATTAAGAAGAAAAGTTTCAAATAATTACTAATGTAGAAAACAAGCCAAAAGAAGAGTAGATGTACTCAGTCCTGAATTTTATAAGGTCACAGTTTGAAGCCATGTTGCTACTTAACTTGGAAATTACAAAGGCAATTCAATAGTACAATATTCAGTGGTTTGACTAATGTTTTGTGCATCTCAAAATAGTATTTAAAACTTATTCATATTATTTCAGCTTCCAGAAGGAAGATGAACCTTTCCTGTCTCAGTCCTATGGTGTAAAACAGGAAAAAGCAGACATGATGGTCCTCTGCCTACAATAAGACTCCCAAATATACTATTTGCACCTGCATAAAAAAATCAAGTCAAATGTATACACAATTCTGGTAGAGAGACTCCTGAGCTTTCATCTGAATATTTATATAAACATTGTCTTACTTAGAATATTAAATATGGCAAATGTCATGGGACAAGCAACTATACATATGTTCTGAGGAAGAGATGAGTGTCATGTAGATGACAAGTGTGAGAAAGCCTTCCTGGAGATATTCTAAGAAACCAGTTAGGTAGTTTTGGACAACATGACACTTCAGATATTTTGATCCTTGTTCACAACTAAAATTCATGGTTTCTTGTTGTGCTTTAACCCTGGTAGGCAACTAAGCACCACACAGCCACTCACTCATTCAGAAAGCTCCTACCATCCCAAAAACAAACCAAACCCAAGAATAACAAATGATGCAAAAGCCCCACAACAATTTCTCATCACCAGCTGACCAATGCCCAGCCAGTCCCCAAGCAAATGCTGCCTTGGGAAACTCCCCCGCACAGTTTTTGGTGCTAAGCATGACATCATATGGTCTGGAATATCCCTTTGGTCAGTTGGGGTCAGCTGTGCCAGCTGTGCCCCCTCCCAACTTCTTGTGCACCCCCAGCCTCCTCACTGGTGGGGTGGGGTGAGAAGCAGAAAAGGCCTTGATGCTGTGTAAGCACTGCTCAGCAATAACGAAAATATCCCTGTGTTATCAACACTGTTTTCAGCACAAATCCCAAAACATAGCACCACACAAGCTACTATGAAGAAAATTAACCCTATCCCAACCACAACTAATACATTTTTTCAGGTCTGTGTTTAGGTGAAAAGCCTGATACAACAGACATGCAGTTACAATTTGCACAGTTTATTTTTGCTCATCTCACATTCATCAGTAAAGAATAAATTTGCTTCCCAAAAGAGGTCATTGAAGACTTACAGAAAGCTGAATAGAGCTCTGAGAACAGTATGGCATCCCTTTAAAATATGTAGTCAAATACTTTAAAAGTACTCTACTGAACTTTCGGTAAAAAATTAAGTCTGTTACAGAGGATGGATTGAGACTGTATCTCGTATACAGAAAGTAAACTCATCACAGAACTATGTAAATTCTTTACCAAAAGGGAAAAAGTAGACAACCCTATATGTTTAAGCTCAACTATTTAAGTCTTGATGTTCATATGCCTTTGAGTTTTGGTTTTTTTTCCTTTAGTGAAAATTACATGAACCCAATAATAATAATAATCTTGATAAGTGACTTAAGTCTTGATAATCTTGATAAGTGACTTAGAAGTGATGTGTCAGTTTGAAAATGTGATGGATCTGATACATAAACCCTACACTGATTATGCATATTGAAACACTGATTTTAATGCCTGTGGGGGTTAATGCTGAAGCATAATTATAACAGCTTAAAAGTCAAATAGCTTGCTATCTCATGACTGATTATTGAGTTTATATTGACCACTTTCTCTACCAAGGCATGCAATCAACAATTCTCACCCCAGACTATTTTGACCATTTTAGTTCATGCAAGTAAACTGTGGAAAATGGGTGAAAAATATACTCTGTGGCTTATAGCTACTACACTGCAGCTGTCACAACTCACTAGCTCTGGTCATCACAAGGAATTTGAATTTAAGCAGAACTTAAGATGCAGCTATTGTTTTGCACTATTTAAAGAAACAAAAGCGTTAGTAAAGATGTGTGTGTTGTGGAGTTACATTTACTTAATGGATATACTATTAATAATTACATTTTATACATTTATGACTCTGTTTTATTATAATTAATATAAAATTTTAAATATTCTTCAAAATTACCTCAGTGATTTCAGATCCAACCAGGTATTAATTTTCACTTATATTTTTTAGTAAATCAACAGAAGAATAATTTGAGGTATTAATACTCAAAATTGTATTTTTTCTTTTTAGAACAAGTTTGTAAATATCACAATTATTTGTGATTAGAAAGGTAAAAAAAGCTGTTTTAAATTTTTAATTTAGAGACTTTTCTGAGACAAAGTCACAATATGATACAAATAATTTAGATCAATTTCAGTACAGTTGATAATTAGTTTTGCTACCTGAATCACAGAAAGGATGTTTTAAAGGTGTTGTGACAGAGTATATTAAAGAGAAAAGTACACAGAATTGGAACTGATATTTTAGAAAGAACAAATGATTTAAAATTTATAATATTAACAGGTCAAAACTGATGAGCTGTCTCACAGACATTCCTGCATTTACATATTCATACTGGAATTCAAGTATTACCATAACAAAAGTCTCCAAAATATTTTATTCTGACCATTCCTATTCTTGCAATATCATGAGCTCCATAGCTACCTATTGAGATATCATAAATGGATGATTAAACTTTAATTAATTGATTTACAGTATACTACTACACATGTTGTTATAGGAAATAGAATAGAAATAGGATCATACAGGTTGGAAAGGACCTTTAAGATCATCGAGTCCAACCATCAACCATGCCCACTAGATCAGGTCATGAAGTGCCTTGTCTACACTCTTTTTGAATACCTCCAGGGATGGTGACGCAACCACTTCCCTGGGCAGCCTGTGCCAATGCCTAACAAACAAACCTTTCAGTAAAGAAATTTCTCCTAATATTGTTTAGGTCAGTGTACTTACAAATATTAATAGTTTACTGTGCATTTGCAGGTATAACCAAAAGTATGTTTCAAAACCTGAATAGTAGAAAAAAGGCAAAGTTATTTTATTATTTTGACACTTACTTTCTTGACATAAACAGATAATTTCAGGTTGTCAGCTGGGGTTTGTCCAGCAAGTAAAGAATTTTTCTTAGGCTCTGTGTGCTTAACCATGAAATAAATTGTTTGTTATTCTTTAGGGCAGCAAATGTCCACAAAAGAGGTAAGTTGTAAGGGGTAAGTATTTTTATACTTTTAGAAATGCTGCCATTTATGAGTTTCAATGACCATCCAGGTTGGATTTCTGAGTGATATTTGTTATTTATAGGTATTTTCTGAATCCTACTGCAAACAGATTTCAATCTAAGTGTTCATGAACTGTACACTTGGGCATTTCCACCATTAGTTTCTCTCTTTTGAGGGGTATAAATCACAACTACTTTTATAACACAGGAATCACAAATAATGCTACAAATAACCAATATTGTAGGATTGATGGTGACTTCTACCATTTACAAGCATACACAGAGATTTACCCCATTATTCAGAAACTACTTGAATGCTCACAAAAAATACAAATCACTATATTTTATGAAACTAATTTCATAAATAAGTACAGGAAATGCCAAAAAAACATTAAAAAAAAAAAAAAAGGCAAAACTTTTTTACTCTAGGGATGATTAAATACTGGAACAGGTTTCCCAGAGAGATTGTGGAGACTCCATCCTTGGAGAGATGATAAACTTGATAGAAAGCAGCGCTGAGCAAGTTGCTCTACATGACCCTGCTTTCAGCAAGGGTTTGGACTAGATGATCTCCAAAGGTCCCTTCTGACTTCAATCATTTAATGTTTCTATCAGTTTCAGCATTTTGCTTCTCTGAAGCTAATTTTCTCCACTATAGCAAGATGAGACATGAATGTTTTAAAGGGATAATATGCTTCTCATATGCGTATCTCTTCAGATTCCACAAAGGTGGGCAGGAAGCCTGGTCTGTACATTGGGACCTCGGGCACCACAGTACTAAGAGAATGAAAATTCTCTACAAGAATGTAAACATTAAAATATCACTTTTGTAGCTTTTGTTTCTCTCATTTTTTCTCCTTGAAGTATGAGTTTGCAGATATGTTCCTCCTTTTGTTTATGATCTCTGTGTATAGTCTCAACTAAGTAAGGACAGATTATATTACTGTTGAGAAACAGTAGCTTCTGACAATTTTTTGTTTAATGCCTTTCACTAATTTCAAAAATAATCATAATAATATTACAAGTTTTACAATTAAAATTCCCTGCCAGTAATTACTGGAGGTATTGTTAACAGAAGCAATTCAAAGTTTACAGAACAGATTTCTCTAAGGTGTTATTCAGATTAAAATGTGAAGGATCATGTGAACATCCCTATGTCTCTCCTAAGTTGGGGCCTTAATTTGAAAGTATTAACAGTGGTATGATAAAACCAGACCTAAAATATCAAATTGCTGACATAGAATGGATATTTTGAGTAGTATTAAAAATTACATTGAAATATGTAGTGAATTAACCTTGATCAGCTGCCAGACTCCTACCCAGCTTCTTTCACTCCCTTTCCTTAGCAGGACGGGAAGAGAAAATAAGATTAAAAAGCTCATGGGTCAAAATAAAAAGAGGGAAATCACTTAGCAGTTACCATCATGGACAAAAGAGACTCAACAAAGAGATAATTAATTTAATTTATTGCTAATTAAAATAGATATGGATAGCTGGAAACAAAACCAAAACTAAATACATTCCCCCCACCACTTTTTCCCAAACTCAATTTCAGTCCATTTCCAACTCTTCTACCTGCTCCCTGCCAAGAGGGGCAGGGGTTATGGGGTGCGGGAGGTTGTGGTCAGTCCATAACAGTTACTCTCTGCTGCTCCTTCCTTCTGACACATTTGCCCAGCTCCTGTGTGGGTCCTCTCCATGGGCTTCAATCCTTCAGGATAAACCTGCTCCAGAGTAGGTCCTCCATGGCTTACAGTTCCTGTTAGAAAAGTCCGCTCCAGTGTTGGCTCTCAGCAGACCACAGTTCCTTCAGGAAACATCCACTTGCTCCAGTGTGGGGTCCTCCATGGTGTGGGCTGCAATGTCGTTATCTGCTCTCATGTGGTTCTGTCCATGGGCTGCAGGAGAATCTCTCCTCCAGCACCTGCAGCACCTCCTACCCCTCCTTCCCTGACTTTGGTGTCCTCAGGGTTGTTTCTCACTCCTCACTGCCTGTGCAGCATTTTGTCCCCTCTTAAATATGATTGCCCAGAAGTGCCACCATCTTGGCTGATGGGCTCAGCCCTGTGTGTGGTGGGTCCATTGTGGAGCCAGCTGTCCAGTATGTAGCAGCCACTGGCCTCTACTGACAGAAGCCACCCCTGCAGCACCCCACTATCAAAAACTTGCCACTTCCCCCCAATATAAAATAAAATGGTATATTGATGAAAGCTACAAATACAAACAGAAATACCAAAATTTCATTGTATTTGGAAAATTAGCATGAAACAAACAGCAATAAAAGACCACTGAATGATCAAATAATTTTCATTTAGGAACCTCTACTCAGATAGAATCCCTGAGCCAAGGTAAGTACAAAGAGCTACTGATGAAGGGGCATGGATATGTCAAGAACTGCAGGCACTAGAGGAAGCGGAAGTTGTAAGAAAGAAAAAAAATTGGCATAAAGGACCATTTTTCTATTGCATATTTTTATTAATGTTAACTTCTTTCTTTCTTGAAAAGGAATTATTTTAAATCAGCCATGTGAGCAGAGTTATGTGATTACTGTGAAGCTAATCATAAAAAGTGAAAGAACCTTGAAAAGTTCCTAATTTAGAATTTCAGAGACATTATCTACACAGCGCACATAAAAAAATGACCTTTATACATATATATGTAGATATATGGGCACATATGAACACATTTACACACAAACATCTGATATAGATGGAGTCCAAGTCAGCCTGATTTAGGTATCTAGCTTCTTCCATCATTCTGCACAAATTGTCTGTGTTCCCTAGTATGTTAGTAAAGGTCTTTATACACCTTCCTAAACCTTCAGGGTGAGATCTTGTTTGCCTAAGGATTGGGCAATTAAAATAGATTACTATAATTTTCGCTGGCTTCTTCAAGCACAATATTGGGAAACAAGTCTCACAGACAAATTAGAAAATTGTCAATCTATCTGATCAAAAAATCTCATATAGGTCCTAGGACTGTGGTCCAAAAGCTGTGCAAAACAAAAAATGTCAAGCAAGATTGCTTTATTATTAACTTTTAAAATTTCTCTTATACCACTGTGGGCATTCTGTGGACAGTGGACTAACTTTAATAGCTGGAGTTGAACAAGGAGCAACCTTATCTGAATATTTATCAACTGGTAAGCATCATATGTGGGAGCTCTCAGTTTAGTTGCCTAAAGCAAATAAAGCCCATTTCTCTCATTTTTGGTGTCAGTTCTACAACCAACAAGAAAATGTAGCATCATATCTTCCTCATGCTATGCTCTACAAATTGTAGTAATTGTGCCCACTTAGAGCTCTCTTCAGTTTATTAAACACACCTTGCAAAGTGCATACCATTCTATCTTAAACACAAATGGCTTTAAGCAGAATACAGCTGCCTAGATGGTTTGCTCAGTCAAAGCAGCAAATGTCAAGGGAAAAGATGTTCCCAAAATTTTTCATTCTTGTATTTGGTTAGTGTGGCAAGATTCTGGTAGCAAGTGGGCTACAGGGGTGGCTTCTATGAGAAGCTGCCAGAAGCTTCCCCCCTGTCCCATGAAGCCAATGCCAGCTGGCTCCAAGACAGACTCGCTGCTAGCCAAGGCTGACCCATCAACAACAGTGGTAGTACCTCTGGGAGAACAGATTTAATAAGGAAAAAAAAAAGTTGCTGGGGCACAGAAATGGTAACCAGAGAGAGGATTGAGAATATGTGAGAGAAACAACACTGCAGACACCAAGGTCAGTGAAGAAGGAGGGGGAGGAGGTGCTCCAGGCACCAGAGCAGAGATTCCCCTGCAGCCTGTGGGGAAGACCATGGTGAGGCAGACTGTCCCCCTGCAGCCCATGGAGGACCCCGTGCTGGAGCAGGTGGATGCCCGAAGGAGATTGTGACCCCACAGGGAGCCCGTGCTGGAGCAGGTTTTCTGGCAGGACTTGTGACCCTGTNCGCTGCAGCAGGCTCTTGGCAGGACCTGTGGATCTGTGGAGAGAGGAGCCCACAGAGCAATTTTCTGGCAGGACTTGTGACCCTGCGGGGGACCCACGCTGGAGCAGTGTGCTCCTGAAGGACTGCAGCCCCTGGAAGGGACCCATGCTGAGCACTTTGTGAAGAACTGCAGCCCGTGGGAAGGGCCCACGTTGGAGAAGTTTGTGGAGAGCTGTCTCCCGTGGGAGGGACCCCACACTGGAGCAGGGGAAGAGTGTGAGTAGTCCTCCCCTTGAGGAGGAAGGAGTGGCAGAGAAAACCTGTGACAGACTGACCCCTGGGGGAGTAGGTAGAGAATTTGGGAGTGAAGTTGAGCCTATGAAGAAGGGAGGGGTGGGCGGAGGGTGTTTTAGGATTTGTATTTATTTCTTATTATCTTACTTTGACTTTTGATTAGCAATAAATTAAATTAATTTCCACTAGTTGAGTATGTTTTGCCCGTAACAGTAATTGGTGAGTGATCTCTCCCTGTCCTTATCTCAACCCACAAGCCCTTAGTTATATTTTCTCTCCCCTGTCCAGTTGAGGAGGGGGAGTGATAGAGCATCTTTGGTGGGCACCTGGTGTCTAGCAAGGGTCAACCCACCACAATTCTTTACTACTTTGGCAGAGAAGCAACAAAGGAAGATAATTTTTGTCATGGGAAGAAACTGGTGTAGGCTAAAATGTGATTGCACCACTTACAGCTAGAGTCATGTATGCAGCTACTGCGTGTGAATGTAATCAGATTGTTTAAATTTAACTTGCATAGAGCCTATGAATCTTACATTAGTTTAATTTTTATGAGGAACAGTCCCTCAGGAAGCTCTTAACATTTTCCAAAACTATTGAGGCCCCTTTTTTTTCTGCTACTTCTCCTTGTATTACTATTTCCCCTGTAAAAGGGAAAAGGTGCTTGGTATAAAAATTGAGCATATAGAAAAAAACACTTTTCTTATATGAGCACTTGAAGTGAACCAACAGAGCAGTAGTTTCCAGTATAGATACTGAACAGTCACAGATAATGTTTCTGTCAATTCAGAGTAAAAAAGAATTAATGGTCAAGTAAATTCAAAGAGCTGGAACACTTGAGAATAGCAAGATCTGCTTGTGGACATGAATAAAGAAGAAAATTACTGTAATTTACTGAGAAATCATCAATCAATAATTATTAATTATTGGTTTATTGTAACAAAATCTTTATTCACATATTACACCTATAGGTAGAAGATCCTAAAGGCAGTATTTCTAAGCAAAATATTGCTATATCAATCAGC
Organism: Pandion haliaetus; assembly: GCA_013401275.1. Lineage (NCBI taxonomy): Eukaryota > Metazoa > Chordata > Aves > Accipitriformes > Pandionidae > Pandion > Pandion haliaetus. The sequence goes on along the minus strand of VYZV01037669.1, from coordinate 134,193 downwards.
ATATACTCCTTTTCCCAGAAGAAGTAGTCTATAAGAAAAATGCTGTGAATGATCACATCAAAAACTCGTGATGAATTATTTGCTATATGGTGTTTAAAATGTTTGTTTCGAAGAAATCTGGATTCAAAGTTAATACAAATCAATGCTTTTCTACTCATTTTAGTTTACTCAAACTTATTTATAGGAGGGTACTGTACAACATATCAGGAATTGTCATAATTTTTTTTTCTTTTAAAAATATGATTATTTTTTGTTACATCCCATATTTTATAAATTCCCTGTAATTCCAATCTGAAACCATTACTTTTTATATGCCTGTGCAATTTACATATAGAACAGTGAATTATTAAATTGGTTGTTTGTTAAAATGGCCAGAGATAAAAATGGTTTATAGGCTATTCTACCATTTAAATATTGTACTTACTGCTGTCTGATCATTTAATATTATTGTAGATATATTTTCCATCTTCCCCAACTCAAATATAAAGCATTAAATAGATTTGCCCATTTATATTTCAATAGTTATGTGAAATAAAGTGTAACATCTAAACTATTAAAACAGCTATCTAAACAATGACCTTAAATCAAATAATGAATGCTGTCTACCCACATTGGTTTTGCAGTAGTGTGGTAGCTAGAGGTTTCCTAACGTGTATATGCACGTTCATTACACATGATAACTTTAAAATTAATTGTATACAGCAGTGTGGAAGATCTTTGGTATTTCTTGTCTGTAAAGAATACAACACTAATGTAAAAGAAATATTGTCTACTTTGGTCAGTTTTAAACAACTAACTAGGAATGCAAATATATAAAAATGTCATTAAAATCTGCAGATTTCCAATTGCAATCCTTTCCTTCCTCTTCACTTCCCATCAGAATCACAGCCCACTGATTCACAATTTAATGGTCTAGCGTCTCTTTGCATTTTAATTCACAGTTGTCAGCCTGGTAAGAGCCAACTCTGAAAGCCTTAAAGCCCTAAACCTCCATGACTCATAGATCTTAATGTTTCCATCAACAAACAGTTTCTTCTTTCTGTCAGCTTGTCTTTCATCAAAATGTTTCAGTCTCTGATGGTAATTGTCTAGGATGCACTGTGTACTATTTCTTTAGTTAAACTCTCTTATCTCCTTTTGTAAGGTGTTGTGTCAGGTCTTACTTTTTAGTCTGAAAGGGACAGGTTAAACAAACAAGCAAGCAAATTAAAAAACCAAAACAGCCATATATGCCTCCAGCTGGACTTCAAGCTATATTATTTGGGTTTTATTTATAAAGCCCAAACCCATGACATACCTCCCATATACAAACATGTACACATTAACCTCTGGCTAGTCACAACTGTAGCTGAATAATGTAGTTGTTTTGAACACTGAATTTGCCTTTCTGTGTTTGTCTGGGAACACAGGAGACTTAACAGAAGTAATTCAATAACTATTTCAAGAATCACAAGCCAAAAACTTTCCTTAGTTCCCCTTAGTAAGTGATCCAGTAAACACTCTAAGAGTATTCTTATTTTAAATGGGTAAGTGTCCCACAAGTATCCTGTAAATCACTTGTAATACAGAGCAGCAAGTGAAATGCTCACCCACCTTGACAATGACAATGTTTAATTCTTGCTTTATATTTTACCTCCTTCAAGTATATGAACTAATAGGTGATAGGTCATTGAGAACAGGATAGAAAGAAGAGAATGGCAATTGAAGATGTGCAGATATATTGAGAATATAAGGAACTGCCATTTGGATTTGTATCAAGGGTAAATTATGCAAGTTTTATCTGATGTAACATTTTTTCTAAATAAAAGTTAGAATTCCATACACTTTTTACATGTGTGAATTAAGCCTAATAGCAAGCCTGCTCAACCATCAAGTCTTGATTTTTTATGTCTTGCTAATTGTATTAATTATTTCTCTTTAAATCAGTGCTGATGTAATTAAGACCCTAACTTGAAAAGCTTTTTTTTTTTTTTTTGAGTATCCTTACATTAAGTTTAATGTGAATCACAGAATCATCAAAACATGATTTTAGAGAGTGATTTTACAGCATAATCTGGGTTAAACAGTAATAAGCTATCATTCACGTAAAATTCTAGGATAATGGTCACATTGGAAGTGACCTCAAGAAGTGTCCATTCCAATCTCCTGCTCAAAGCAGGGACAGGTGTGACCCTTGCTCAGGGATTTGTACAATCAGGTCTTGAAAACCTCCCACGGCAGAGAACATCACAGCATTCCAAAGCCACATGACTGTTCTACAGGAACATGTCTTGGGATGGTTTGTATGAAAATGTTTTAGTTTCCTGCTAATTTCAATGTATAGTCATCCTTAATGAAACCAAAACCAAAACTAAAACCAAAACCAAAGTAAGCATCCTCACACATTTTTAAAAATCATAATGTTCACAAATACTATACATCTATGCATAACTGTAAGCTTCAGAAACCAGGATGATGTTCAAGGAATAAAAAAATATACTTGAATGTTGTTAAAAAGATCTTGGTTAACAATTACATCCTGATTTCCCTTGTTGAGAATGAAGTACAAGACATTCAGACTCATTAATAGACATTTTAATAAAGTCACCTAATTGATTCAGAAGTGGAAAAAGTAGAACAATTTCTTGGGGACTCTTTAAAAGTGCTTATGGTTGCCTTGTTAACACTTACTGATACTAGCAGCTGAAGAACACTCACGTATTTCCCCATAAGTAATCAGCTAAATGAGAGGAAGCACAGATAGTCTGAATATATTTTTAGATTTACATGTAAATGACTTTGTAAGTATCTCACTCTTCCATTTTGCCTAAACTATTGCTTTGTGCTGTGAATATGGAAAGTTTCCATTGCACAGATTTAGAAACATGATAGTTCTGACAAAGTCAGGGTTTTTTTTGCATTCACAGGGCCTAATTCAGTACAAAAGTATACCCAGGTCTATCATTAAAGTTAGGGGGTTGAGGGTGGGGGAATTTCACAATGAAGTAATGTTTTACTAAAGCACATTTCATTTGTTTTTTTAGAAAACTGTCTAAATAATTTTCATTGCACTTAAATTTATCTTCTGATTTAGAGGAAAAAAATCTAATTATGTTTGTGTAAATTGAAGTCTTTTTCTAATTAGCACATAACATCATTAGATTAAATGTGATAATCCCTCAAATTTGGTAGATCGTTCTGAAACAATGAAATGGTTAATGACAAATATGTATTCATACATGTATACTATTCTTAGTTAGCAATGGTTTTATTAATTTAATTATTTTGTTTTAAGAATGTAGTCCTTCTGGACCATCTTACAAACTACTCCATTGATTGATCATTTTTAATTGGCATTGGATTAGAACCACCCCCATTTTTGTGAGATTGTTATAAAACAACATTAGTCTTCTCTATGAAACTGGATAATCAAAAGAGAGACATTATATGTAAATATATAAATATCCATGTATTATATATATATGGATTATTATAAATAACAATATGAATTATCCATATATATTGCCACCCCAGAATAAAGGCACACATGGCACTGCACCAGAATCTAAATAAGACAGGTGGGATAACTCAGATGAATAGTGTTTTCATCAGAGCATGTACGTGTGAAAAACAAGAAGGGATAAAAACACCAGAAGAGAGAGAGAAAACAACAGGCAAACAATAGACATTGAAACAACAGTACTGCAATCCAGAGAAAAAACTACGGAAGCATTTTTAGTGTCAGTACTATTTTAACACTGGATTTGAATGCTAGTTGAAATAGGTGCTTGGAGCTATGAGGATTGAAATTATTACCTTTGTGAGACTTCTCCAGTGTTAAAACAAACACAGACAGGATTATTTCTAAGCAAGCAGAATACAGTTCACCTGCAGTGTGACTCTTTCTAAAAAGCTCTTAACTAACTACCCATGCAAATCAAAGACAGGATCCTTATCATCGGTATCGTTATTCATCTAACTGAGGTTGTAATTTAGACTACATTATGGATAAGAAAATCTTTCTATAACTGAGAATTATAAAAAAAGGAATGTAATCTGTGTTTGGGGCTGAAAAAAATTGTCATGCTATACTGAAGATTTTTGAAAAGAAAATCATAGCTCAATCTGCAGAAGTCATGGTAAAGCAAAGAGGAAGGAGGCACAATTTAATAAAGGTAGCACTGTATTGTCTTCTATTCAGATTGATAAAGCATAATCAATTAAGTTTAAAAAAAAAAACATCCTAAGGTATATGTCATGTAGGTATAGGGGGATCTTTTTACAAACTTCTATCTTGAGGGGCTTTTTTTGTTATTTTGATTTGGGTTTCGGTTTTGGTTTGTTGGGTTCTTCTTAGATTGTGATTTTGAAGTGCTGAAATAATACTACTAATAAGTTTGAGGTCATTTATTGAGAAACCACTAAGAAAAATTGTCCTGGTTTCAGCTGGGATAGAGTTAATTGTCTTCCTAGTAGCTGGTACAGTGCTATGTTTCTGAGCTAGGTATAAGAATGTTGATAACACACTGATGTTTTCAGTTGTTGCTGAGTAATGTTTAGCCTGAAGTCAAGGATTTTTCATCTTCTCATGCCCAGCCAGCAAGAAGGCTGGAGGGGCACAAGACACTGGGAGGGGACACAGCGAGGAGAGCTGACCAAAAGTGGCCAAAGTGGTATTCCATACCATGTCAGGCTCAGTATATAAACTGGGGGGAGTGGAGGCAGGGGAGATGACTGCTCAGGGACTAACTGGGCGTTGATCGGCAGGTGGTGAGCAATTACATTGTGCATCACTTGTATATTGTAACCCTTTTATTATTACTGTTGTCCTTTGTCGTGGTTTCGGTTTCAGCCCAGCCGGTAGCAAATCACCACGCAGCCACTTGCTCACTCCCCCCACCCCCGCCCCTGCCCACATTGGGATGAGGAGAAAATACAAAGGCAGGCTCGTGGGTCGACACAAGGACTGGGAGGGATCACTCCCTATTTATGGTCACGGGCAGAAGACAGCCTCAACTTAGGGAAGAAACAAAATTAATTTAATTTAGTACAAATCAAATAAAAAACAAGGATATTAGGAAGGAAAACCAAACATCAGAAC